>VZTL01042349.1:0-24232 GCA_013400535.1 Scopus umbretta | reverse complement strand
ACAGACAAATCTAGCGACAAGCAAATGTAGACAACCTACCAGCTATGTATCTCTTTTCTTTTAATTGGCAGTGCAAAAGATTGGATCAGTTCAAAATAGAGATTGGGCACCTAGAATATAGAAAAACATGGAGACCTGCTACCAGCCAGCTGGAATCAGTTTCTTCTTACTTGCCTAACATGCTTTTAAGGATTCAAGTTGCAAATATGTTGAAGTAACCTGAAGATGATTTAACAATTTGACACATATAGAGAGAAAGAGCTGAGGCAAGAGCAATGTATGTGGTTCCCAGGAGGATAATCCACCTGAGTGATAACATTTTCAAATGTGCTGCATAATGTAAGTATTAATAGGACACAGGTGCCTTTGCTGTTGCATAGAAACAGGTGCACTGAGGCAAACTAAGTTATTTTTAATAAAGTGATTTCCATTTTAGACAACATAAAGTGGAGATTCAAATTCTGAAGTGCCTGATGCTGCCCGCTAATACATACAAGTCTCCATGGTTTGTAACACTACCATGTTGGATTAAACATCAGAACTAGAGACAGAACGAAACCTTGGTTCCAAAAATTAACCCAGGAAACACTACTATTCAAGCACATCTACCAGGCTAAAGGTCTAGGAAACAAAGAATTATGCCACTGAAAATATAATAATCTGGCATGCAGATTAACCAAATTAAATCAATGTCATAAACAGGAAAAGGAAAAAAAAAGAGAATTAGATATGCTGTAATAGTATCTTTAGCTTGCACTACAACTTAAAATCTAAGTAATTTTGTAAAAACAATATGCTATCTTTACTGCAAACTGCTGTCATCACATTGCAATACAGTCTCGGGCTCTGACTGTAAAACAGTGCTAGAGGAGGCTTAGCTGTACATGGATAGAAACTTTACAAAAAAACCCTGGGTATTTCTGAATGCAGTATCAGCAACATACTAGCTAGGTTGGAGACTTTTTTCCAGAGAAACAGTCTAAGCCAGTATCTAAGCTTGGCACTTAAGACCTCTGATGTACATACCCTTTCATCTCAGGTTCATCACTAGCCAAATATAGTTATTGAAATGGCTTGCCTTTTGAGAAAATATGATTACTGTTAGCTCTAGAGTCTTCAGAACATTATAGTCTGAGGAAACTAACTCCATTTTCAGCAGGTTCTTCTCGATATCCTCACTTAAACTATTTTGCAATATTCAGTGCTACGAAATAGCTGTAGTATTCCAACACAGAAATAGTACATTTAACTGCTAAGAAAATGATAAATAGCTACAATTAGTTGCAGCCTGAGGGGGCAATGTTTTATGCTGATTACAGATTTGGTACCTTAAATTCAAAAATATTGGCCCTAATAGCATTTTGGCTGCTGAATATAACTATCTTCTTGTACTAGGTGTGATCCATAAAATACAATTCTTGGGATATGCTTCCATATCTCTATGATCCAGAGGGATCCCTAGTATATCTCCAGTCCATATTTGTGGGAGCCTCTGAAGGTAAAAGGCTCCATAAAAAATCATATCGACAGTCTATCAAACAGTATGATTTAAAGGTAAAGGAGAAATGGAGATGACAATGAGGTTACAGATTTTTTATTAAAATTGTAATTTTCCAAGACCTGCATTCACCCTGACCATAGAGGGGAAAACATAACAATGCTGAAAAGCACAAGAACCTTCCAGTAATAGCAAAATAGCAGATGCAACCTACATAATGGATTTAAATACCTAGTATAGCTAGCAGAACCAATGTTAAGAGATAGAGGACTTAGGGGATGGAAAACTTCAGGGACATTTCTCAACATGATTGAAAAAAACAATCTGTATTTGTGAGTAAAGAAATCAGCTAACAAAGTTTTTCTTAGTTAATAGAGTATTTATTAAAAGAATTTGAAGAGGTAGCTTGAGGTATCTTCAAGACAACTACAATGACCAAATCCTCAAGCAGGGAACCCTGATAATTATATGAGGCCATACTTCATTTGTCCACGTATCAACAGTTGTTATGATTTCTGAAAAGGTTACATAGAAGCTCCTTACTTCAGATAGTGTATCTTTCTTACAATGAACGGACAATTTTATATTAAACCAACTGGGACGCTCATTTAAGTTTCTAAGTCTGCTATAGACTTCCTGTGTAATTTTGAATTTAATTTCACCGTACTTCAGCTCCCCATCTGTTTTGAGAATGTTAAGATACTGCATTAATGAAGACCACATAAGAAACTAGACATATGTATTGCAACCTTCCTTAGCAACAGAAAACTCAGGGATTTTTCTCCTTAGGAAGACTGATAATTATCAATGTGTAATCTTAACATCCTGAGAAGAAATGTTTTTATCAGGAACTTACTGTGTATCTTGATTAACTGCATATCTACAGTATAAAAAAATAAATGTCAGGGCCATTAGGTGAGAGCTTGCAGCCTTTTTTAGTTCAAAACTTACACTGCAAAATTGTTGGAGTATTATATATAAAAAAATAATCAAATATGTGTGTTATATACAGTCTACACAAATAATTCTCACACATGGAAAAGACTTTTGTAAGAAGTACACTCTCAAGTTACATCCATCATGCTCTTGTATACCATCTGCAACTAGCAACTTGTTTTGAAGATGTACGTCCTGATGGGATGAAGTTGTTGAGACCACAGAGATTAATTTGTTGATATTCTTAAAAAAAGACTATTTAATGTAAAAACATTTTAACCAAGATCAATTTATGTAACTTCTTAAATCAGTCAGTTTTTATATACTTTGTCCATCACTAGCCTTTTTCTCAATTTTATTCTACACTCATCAGCAAGACAAGCACTAAAAGCACTAGCAACTGCCCAGAAAAGAGGATAGAACAGGGGTGGAGGAGAATGAAGTGAAGGTACCAAGCCATAAAAAGAAATATGATTGCTTCTATCTCTAGTGTAAGTGCTGTAAGCTCTGATGCAATGTGTTCATCATCATGTATTGTTTCTGATACTGTGCAGATGAATGTAATTTATGCATACAATAATTTATAAGATATTCCAACATGTTATACTTATTCCACACACAGTAATACATACGTGGAGTGTGGTCCATAATGCTGGCTGCTTATTTTGCAAGAGAGTATCGTTCTCCTTTTGAGAACCTTTGATAATTGGCATCATTTAGAGAAGCAGGCAACATTTTACATTAGAAGTTCCAGTGGGTCCATTATGTGCTGATTGCTTTCTCTGTCAATTCATTTTGTTTGCACAGTAATAGTATAGAAATGAAACTATCACAAATATTCAGCTCACGAAATCAGAAGATGGACAGCCCATTCCAACCACTGATCTGACAGTATTCAACCATGATGGACCCAGTTCAAAGCCTCCCAATGCAACAAAATAGTTGAGTGGCCCTTTCATAACTATCCTGCTTTTCAGAAATACAATTATTAACACCACCAAAAATCCTAGGATGAGTTAATTGTTGACAGGTATGATTGAATTTTTGCAACAACCAGTGGTGCAAAATTAGCAGTAAACTGACAGTTGTTCATCCTCCCCATGCAGAACAAGTTCCTCTAAGTAATATTGAGTTCCTGTAACAAAGCATTTCTTTTATGAAGATCAATGATGTTTCAAGGTTCTAGTCCAGGGATGGAAATTAAAAATACGCTATCTTAAACTGAAATTAATTTGGAAAACACAGACACACCAGTATAATGGCATTCATCACACTAGAATACTTCTGGACAGAAGGTGAAAAAAATCAGTTTACTGAAACTGTAAAGCAAATTTAATTACCAGAGTTGGAATTTGGACAGCACACCGAGGTTCAGATTTACACATGATGTGAAAGACAACACAGGAAACATGGCATCTCCTCTAGTACAAAAGCCTTGGTTTCATAAGGACTTGGAGACATGAGTGTTGTCTACTGAAATACAAATGACAGTTGCTGCACCATTCTATTTATTTTTATCTCTGGGTGAAAACCATGACCCTGCTTCTTGATTTTATTTATTAAAGGCAACAGGAACAATTGTAGATTTTCACACTTCCTTTGTAAATCACTACACAGCCAGAGATCTTACAGTAGTTACTAGCTGAGGGATACAAGCCAAAGACATACAGCCCTGAAAAAAAACAACAAATTAACTTTCAACCCTGAAAACTCCAGTTGGAATCCCCTACCTCTAAAACTATTTCCCAAAACTCCTTAAAAAAATATTTTATTTTCTGTAAACACATTCTATATGAAGAAAGATATTTATACACTCCCTTGGGAAGAAATACAAAATTAAATTAACAGTATATAAGACACAATTGACCACAAGCCAAAAGACAATTTGAATATTCCCAGGGTTACCTACTTTTCCTTCCATTTCGGGAATTTACAGTGGTCAGCTGCTTTACTTCCCTCTCTCATAAACTGAATAATGAGCTCTCTAAAAGAAGGACAATCAATTGATCCAATTATTTCTATAAAATATTGTCCTTCCAACAAAAAGACCAAGATGAACATGACTTCTCAGTGTTTTATATATTTTTTTCCATTTGCTTAGTTCTGTCTGAACTGAATGAAATCTTTTAGCATGTTGCTTCAATGGATGTTACTTAAAGCACTGAGTGCCTACATCCTCAGAGATCTTGGTCTTAGAAAAAGCAGTTTTAAAGCAGGGCAAAGGCCATTCATCTTGGTCATTATCATTCTCAGATGCAAGCCTATTGCTCAGTAGGACAGCATTCATGGAAACTATGCTCAGCAAAGCCAGCTCTTTGACAGATGGCTCTCTCCCTTCAAGAAGGGCAGGCTTTTTGAGAAACACTTATCTCTTTATTTCTTCTGCATAAGACAGGAAGAGGTGAAGGTAGCTCTCCATGATCTAAACACAAGGGAGGACTTGAACCTTGGTCTTTGAAATAGTTTTATCCACTGTATAGGGGACTGTGAACATTTTTTAGCACAGTGAGCAAGATAAACTGTGTAGATTATACTGTGCTTTAGTACAGACAAAGGTGTTTCAGGGGAAAAAATTATATCCATGTATTCACTTTGCAAGTTATACAACACAATATCATTACTAGTGTTAAGCAAATATTAGTGCCTTAGGATTTATCAGTATTCACCCCCAAATCCTTTTTTTTTTTTTTCTTTTAACCTCTAGGCTCATTTCTGTTTTTCTCTGTGGAAATAGTCTAGCAAATTGGTTTACTAGGAGAGATATTTCTCAAAAATAACTGGTATATTGTAAATATCTGTACTATATATTGCACTAAATATTGCATTTTATATATCTTTGCAATATTTGAATTTCAATTCATCCTATGTATTTATTTCCAGCAGAAGCTGAAGTCAGAGACTTACAAAGCAGGAGTAGATCACCTCTCCACTGTATCAGAAATTACCAACCTCTTTTCGTATTTTAACATTAAAAGACTCACAGTAGTTGCTGTGTATTGAACTACAGAAGAATTACTACTGTAATTTAAACATCAAATAATTGCAAATAATCAATGCATTGACAAAGATACCAATCTGATTTCAGACCACAAGTGTAAACGTGTTGAAAATAAACTATTATTTACCCACTCGGTGTAATCACATTCTACCTGTCTATTATAAGTGTGCAGAGAAAATCACTGAAGCAAAACATAAATAAGTCCTTTATTTCAGCAGATTAGTTTGGGTTTTCCAATCATGAATTAATTTAGAGGAAAATCTGAGTTATGCAGTGATACATAACCTGACTAATTCTTAATCTCCATAAATGTAAAATTCAACCCTTCTCTTTCAAAACTTTGGTAAATATTTAAGGTGAAACTCAGTGCAGTTTTATACAGTACTAGAAATCATATTTTTTGAACTAGGTGAATACTGCTAATTTTTTTTTTACCTTTTATTTTCCTGTGTGGGTCTAGCACCATGTCACTAACTACATTTCAAAGAGAACAAAATACATAGAAGGAAGATTTTTTTCAAGTCTTCTGAGTCACATGTATGATTTCTAAAGATTGTGAGGAAAATTTAAGTGAAGTCCATATTTATTCCTTGGGATTAACAGTAATGGCATCTAAACCAATTTTCATTCTACTGTACTGAAATGCTGGTCTCAATCTGGAAAAGCATTTAAGTAGATGGGCAGTATCGCTACATGCAAAAAGACTGCTCATGTTCTTCAAGTTAAACAAGGGTCCAAATAATTTGTTGGATCGAAGCCAATATCTTAAGTATTCTGGTTAATACTTGAGACTAGAGCTGCAGAAGGGCAGAAACTCAGGGCTTTTTATGAGTCATATATATAAGCTACCACCTGGAATTTTTGACCAGTTCATACAATCCCAGTTAAAGTATTCAATAACTATACAAATATTATAGAATCATAGAATCGTTAAGGTTGGAAAAGACCTCTGAGATCATCTAGTCCAACAGACAACCCAACACCACCATGCCTACTCAACTATGTCCTGGAGTGCCACATCCACATGTTTTTTGAACACCTCCAGGGATGGGGACTCCACCACCTCCCTGGGCAGCTGGTTCCTATGCCTCACCACTCTTTCAGGAAAGAAATTTTTCCTCATATCCAATCTAAACCTCCCCTGGTGCAACTTGAGGCTATTTCCTCTTGCCCTATCGCTAGTTACTTGGGCAAAGAGATCAACAGCCTCCTCACTACACCCTCCTTTCAGGAAGTTGTAGAGGGCGATAAGGTCTCCCCTCAGCCTCCTCTTCTCCACACTGAACAACCCCAGTTCCCTCAGCCATTCCTCATACGGCTTGTTCTCCACGTTTAGTTCAGCCTATTCATTCAAATACCATGGATAAATTAAGTGGACTAATCAATATTTTTTTTTAAAACCTGAGTAAAGAAGAATAGGGGAAAGGAAGCTTTTTGCTGTAGAAATTATGCAGTCTATAAACAACTACTTTGTCAGTAAACAGGAATTACTCTTGTTCTTGCAGTACATGCTCTTGTGGGAAATGTGTACACAAGGTGAATATAGAATGATGCAAGTTTTCTGTCATCAGCATCCCTAGACTTCAGACATTTGGGAGGAATATTTCCACTTTTCCAGTGGTAACAGGAAAGGAGGTTATGAGACAAGATGAGACAGTCTTCAAACTGATGTCTTAAAGCAGCTTCCTGTAACACCTGTAGCACTCAAAAATAGTTTAAATGCATACAGAACCCCACCAGGATTGTATAGCTCATGTGGTATAGCAGATACTAGGGAAGCTCTGTGTGTAAGACTTCTCAAATCTGAAATATTACACAAAGCACATGGAAAATAAAAACTAATTTAAAAAAATTCTTTTTATCCAGACAGCAGTTTAAAGGGCTTAATGGATTCATTACTATTTGGATGGGAACCATCACTATTACCTAGAAGATAACTATGTTGTATTAGTTAATCCAGATGTTGTCCTTATGCTGGCAACATTGAGCCATAAAATATTGCAAATGACATTTCAGACTCCTGTCTGTAGATAGGTAAAGGGATCAATATTAGTTGTTTCTTCCTTACTCCTGGCAAAGTGTGTACGTGGAATAAGAGACACACTGAAGATAATGGATGTTGGATAGATTTATCCTTTTGCTGCTTGTTTGCAAAGGGTTATTTATCCCACCAGCCATCTGAGTTAGTATATGATTAAATGATTTGTGTATGTCTTTGATACAGATACTTTCAAAATAGAAATGTCTACTTGTTGTGGTTTAACCCGGCAGGCAACTAAACACCACACAGCCACTTGCTCACTCTCCCCCTCCCCAGTGGGGTGGGGGAGAGAATCGGAAGGAAAAAAAAAAATCCGTGTGTTGAGATGAAGACAGTTTAATAGGACAGAAAAGGAAGGGAAAATAATAACAATGATAATAATAATAATATACAAAACAAGTGATGCACAATGCAATGCCTCACCACCCACTGACCGATGCCCAGCCCGTCCCCAAGCAGCGATCACTGCCCCCTGGCCAACTCCCCCCAGTTTCTATACTGAGCGTGACGCCATATGGTATGGAATAGCCCTTTGGCCAGGTTGGGTCAGCTGTCCTGCCTGTGCCCCCTCCTGGCTTCTTGTGCACCTGGCAGAGCATGGGAAGCTGAAAAGTCCTTGACTAGTGTGAACACTACTTAGCAACAACTGAAAACATGAGTGTGTTATCAGCATTCTTCTCATCCTAAATCCCAGACACAGCACTATGCCAGCTACTAGGAAGAAAATTAACTCTGTCCCACTGAAACCAGAACACTATTACAGATATGAAGACAGACACTGTCAAAGATATATCTGGTGCTATGAAGATGCTGAGACCAACCGTGTGCTTCACTGAAGAGTAAACAACAACAAAAACAAACCACAGTCACCTCATAATCTGCATAGTTAGATAATTAAAGTGATTGCTAAAGACACTTCAACCCAAAATAAACTTGGGGATTTTCGTGGAGGCAAACCCCAAACCTGTCATATTGATTTTCCTGTTTGTCACCATTTGGAAACAACCTATCTTTTAATTTCAACTTGCCTTTGAGGTATTTAAAATCCTTTGATTGATTGAGGTGTGCAGCATTCATTTCTGGATTTCTTACGGCTAAATTCATTCTTCAGGAATGAACCATTTCAATGTGCTGGATCAAAGGAAGCCTCTACAACTCATCAATTTAATGAAAACTGGTCATTCATTTTTATTAGATTTCTTCTCCTTATACCAAAATAAATATCAGTACTAGAGATTCATTGCGGGATGTATTTCTGCACACTTGCACTAGTCTGGAGGGAGAAAGAAGAAAATGGGTGGAGGGCTAGAGGAGTGGGAGGAATTAATTCAATCTTTTATGAGCTAAATGTACATGCATTATTTACTTTAAGAATAAACTTTAAAAAGAACGATTAGTGAGTACCACTTTTATAATTATATACTTTTTTATAAGCACTACTTTTATAACATAAAAAAATACCTAGACATAAGATAACAATTCCAATGTGCAAACTGAATTAATATAGAGAAACCAGTAAAAAACAGACCAGTTAATTAGCATGACAAAATAAGAATGATTGTTGTGTTACAGTTCAACAGGGTATTAAAAGACAGGACTGTTCAATTAATGTTTAAAGTAGATATGCTGAAGTTTAACCAGCTCTTTGAATTATTTTTTTTTAAATAGTTTTAAGCAAAGGTTGCAATGGATTTATTGCAGACAGTATTTTTCAGAGAAAAAAAAATATTGCTAAACATAAGTTTCTAATTATTTCTCACTTAGGGGAGTCAAAGTCCAAAAAATCACAAAATACGTGAAGATGGAAGTGACTTCTGGAGATCATGTCATCTAACCTCCCTGCTCAAAGCAGGGTCAGCCAGAGCAGGTTGCCCAGGATAGACACACCACAACTTCTCTGGGCAACCTGTTCTGCTGTTTGACCACCCTGACAGTACTTTTTTTTTTTTTTTTCTTATGTTTAAATAATATTTTGCAGAGCTAGAAAGATGCTGTAGGGAAGAAAGAGGAAGAAAAGTGGCCTTGATGCCTCCAAAATTCTTCAGAAAAAGTGAAGGAAGCTTAAAAGTTGAGCTCAAATAGTAATCGAACTCATGATGGAAAACTGACATTTGGCGGGGGGACATTTAGAGGAATGGTGTTCAAATAGTCTTATAGCAGGTATGAGAAAGGTTTTGAACCTGAAAGTTGACATAAAGCTTCTGCCTAAAAAATCTGGAATATTGAATCCAGATTTGGGCCTTAACCCAGTCATGTCTGGTTCCAAAGGATAAATAAATCAGTTCATCGCAATCATGTTCCACTGTCAGGCTATCTGGCAGTGCTACTTACGTATGTTTCACTGTTGAACTCTTGGTATTTAGGCCTGGGTGTGCCTGCCTCATAAGACAGAATAGCAGAATAGTTGTCTGTATTCAAGTTAGCCAGTGTGAAAGGTCTGACATAAACCAAAAAATTATTTGCTGTTTTCCACGACATCTTTTGATGCCAAGGTGAACAGACCTTGTATGTCTTCTATTTCCTAAAAGACAGCATAACTTTCTTCTTTCTATGCCCTGAGCTCTGAAAATAATTCTCTGCACTGTCCACATCACCTCTGTGACTAACTAGCACATTTCAGGCATTGCAGTTTATATCTTTCAGAGATATTAAGATGCCTCTCCCTTTGATCCTTTTCCCCCAACTCAATTCATTCTGCTAAGCTATACACTATATATTTAGCTCATTTAATGTTTACTCGTAAATTAATCCTCTGGCCTCTAATTGTTCTTGCTGCTCTTACCCACTTCTTAAAAAATTTTATTATCTGCTCCTACCATCTCTGAGATTTTAAGGTCAGATACTGATCAAGTTCAACATATGGGAAAGTATGTCACCAATGTGAAGATGGAAACTATAAACATTTGCAGAAACGTAGGGCGAGGTTCCCCCTCACCACTACTGCCATCTGCTTTGAAAATGACACCTAACAATAAAGACACAGAAAACCTAACAGAACAATAAGAAAGTAGAATAAAAAATTAACAAACTAGCCATTACTCCTTTATGAAGTCTTTAATTTGCTGTAGAAAATACGGATTGTCATTTGATTTTTATAGTTGCTGTGAAGAAGCCACCTGACACATATCAATAAAATCTGCATGAGATTCCTTTTCTTTGTGATCTAGTTTATACTTGTATTTCATTTGCAATCTAGCTGGTATTTGTATCTTCTACTGAGGAGAACTTGCTGAATATCTTGAGGAGAGACTGACTTAATCATGATACATGGCATTTCGAGATGCTTTAAAAACCTTAGCAAATTAACATCTATTAGATCATGAAATTCTCACAGAGGTGATATACTTAAATACCTATCTAGCACAATTAGTGTTAGTAATTGAAATAATTTTTACACTAGAAGCAAAAAATAATGATGAGCATACCTTGTCATCATCTACTTTTTTTTAAAAAATAGGTAAGCTGAATCACAAAGTGCCATGTGTATTTTCACATGACCAAAATGAAACAGATTTGTTCCAATGTACCATGCCGGCACTTTGCACCTAAATTGTACACAAATGAGACTTACTACATAGATGAAGATGCATGAAGATATTACAGTCCCTACAAAAACTGTTCTCAGTGTCAGCTGGCTATGTGCAGGCTGACTTCTTGTAAAGTAAAGCAACATTGTAAAGACAAAATAACTAATTTTTTAAAATATGTGAGCTATTAAGAAGCAATACAGGCTTGCCTAATGGCATCTTTGAAGTAAGCCAAATTCCAGTAGACAGGCCATACAGTGTAGTTATTAAAGACAAATATGGTTAATTTTACATAGTACAGACAAAAAGTGAACTTTTTAAGGAAATTTCACAAGACATCATTTACTGGAATAGCTCCTCCCTTCAAAATGTGCTGAAAGTAATTTTAAAGATTTTGTTAGCTCTTTTAAGAAAGGTTAATCATTATAAAAGACTGCAGAAATTTGAAATACTATCTGCTCTAGAAACTGAGAGCCTCTAGCCACAAGCAAGAATAAAGGAAGAATAGATAAATTTGTTCACTTTGACCTGACATTCCCTGGACAATTTCTGAATAAAGTAAACTCAGCTTGAAGGAGAGAGATTGAAAAAACTGCTCAGCTGCCCGTCATAACACTAGTTGAAAATCTTTTTCCCTGCCCATGAGAAATATTCAGTATAAAGATGTTGGGTTACAAGGAACAGTCACACAAAGGAACAGAACAATTCTAAAAATAGACAAACTGTTAAAGACACAAAGACTCTCTTAAGAAATCAAGGATGAGAATAACATGGACTCAATTGTCTATCTTTCTGATTTGTACAAAACTTAACATAACTGAGCATGCTTTGATTGATAGCAATTATTTTACTGTAATAAATGTGATGAACAAAGTAATTTTGATATGGCTTCCAGAAAATAGAAGTGTGAATTCTTATTATATGTGAACAAACAAATTCGAAGGAAGAGGGTGTTTCATGATACAGAATTTTGATAGGCTATTTTAATTATATTTGAGTAATTTAACTTTTCAATCTTTTCCAACTTGCTTCCTGGAATCTTAAATTAATTTTTAAGGTACAGACTTTTACATAATAAATCTATAAACTTCCATAAAATCTTACGAAAGAAGCTACAGAATATTTCAGGGTTGATTTCAAACAGGGGAAAAAAAGCTTTATTATAAAAAAATCCTGTTAAAATAACTTTTAATCTATTTGCTGCTCTAATTTCAGGATAATGTTCCTTTAAATGCATAAATACTCATCCATTGTCTGTATTTTCTCCTTCAAACATGGTTCTTCTTCACAAAAGAACGCAACATTAGAAATTGTCTTTATTCCAATTAGTTACTTTCATTTGTTTATTCAATCTTATACATATCTACCCCTAGTAATGAAAGGTCTGAAACCCAGCACAGGCAGTGAATCCATTTTCATAGTGTATAGAGATAATAATAAATCTTCTTAAAGTCCAAGTTTATTAGAAATGACTGAAATACATTACAGGGTAGCAATAACTTCAATGGTTGGTTTGCCAACCAGTGGGGTGGAATTAAAAATGCATTAAAATTTATAGAAAGGAAAGTAAATAGCAGAGAGTTTAGATTGGTTTTGACATAGTTAAATGAAGCATTATTTCTCTTTGTGTGTCTAATAAAATAAAACTCTACGAATAGGAGAAACATTCTCTTTTGGAAGCTGAAAGGTGAAAAAAATCCATTATTAATTAAATTTACTGCTTATTCCCTCCACTGCATCTCAGTGATGCATTTCAGAAGAAAAGTGCAATGGAAGGTTCTCCTCTCTGCTTCCCCAGAACATTAGTTACTCCTTTAAATTTTAACAAATGGGTTCTGTTCAACCTTTAGAGATACAAATGTAAACAAACACACACATTTGCACAGGAACATGAGTTGACGTAGTGTAATAAAAATGACATCTCACAATTATATAGCTACCTAATTCCCACAAGTTTCCCAAAACTTGTCAGACCATTGGCCTCCATAATAATGGAGATGTAGTAAGCACCTGCCTGAGGCATACTTCCTGGACAAGAAGAATTTTTAGGGAACTGTGGGGATGGTACTTAATTTCCTAAGGGCTCATTTGTCCCAGTGAGGCAGGGGCTGGCAGTGAAGCTGCACAGCCATGCAGCTGTGGAGATGAGCACAGGATTATTAGAGCTCATAGAACCACAAGTCTTTCAGTTTCTACAGAAAAGGGTAAAAATGCAACTGAAAGTGTGCTTTGTCCCCTGCCGCTTTAGGAAGACGCAAAACTCTCTTCCTGTACAGTAAGGTGTGGCCTACATCCTAGAGGTGGCATGAGACAACACATCATGTGCCTCAGTTATGTTAATAGGCATTGATGAGAACAAGCTATCAAAAAGTACCCTTTTTCCAACTAAGACTCTAGACATGGCAAAGGCACGTAAATCCCTTTAATTTTCAGGACTGCTCCAGCTATTTCTGTTCTTCAGCAGTTCTTCATTAGCTTTTAAACTACATAGACATTTCTACCAGGGCAAAATGAAGGAAAATTCTACCGTTCTGATCTGGGAGTCTTTTATACTCACTTTGCATTGACCAAGCAGACTGCATAAGGAAGAAAGAAGCCACTCGTTATAAGCAACTGAAAAAGCAAAACAAAATTACGAGGCGAAATATAATTAAACAAGTTGTATTTGACCATGACATAAAGGTTACCAATCTGACATCTACAGTGTCAGAGCCTTATTTTAGAGCTTTAATATGGAACATGGTCGAGATCTTCTCTATCTGTATCTCTAGAAGCACAAAATAAAACGACCTGGAAATATTCCAGAAATATCCCTATAAATATTCCTAGAAATACCCTTACCACGTCCAGAAGTCTGTGTTTCCCCACCCTGTATCTCTTTCAACTATTGTCCAGGTTTTGTCTGCTCAGCTTCACATTCTCATCAGGCCCTTCTTGTTTGTAGAGAAATTATTGTAGCTGACGCAGTAAAAGTCATATCAACTATGAAGATCAGTTTTTACTATTTTATAGACTGGCCTCTATCCCAAGTTACATAGGCCTATGTCATCTTTTGTTTGCCCAACATATAACTGAGAGTCTAGGCAATATCTCTGATTTCAAGCAAGACAATTCCTGAGTTCCCAGTGAGAACATTTGTCAAGATCATACCAAATGGTAATTCATTAACTTCCTTATGCAGATAAAATGCTTTCTTTTGGCACATGAGTATTTCAGAAAAATCTCACATGGAACAAGTTCCTAACACTACTCTCACTGAAATAAAGGACATAATATTTGCAGGTACAATCAGTATTTGAATACTGGACTGAAAGACAAGTGCTTTCACTTAAAGAAAAGAAAATGAAAGCTTGTCCTCAATTAAACATTTATGCATCTATGAACAGACATCAGACACTTTAGCATTAACATATAATGAAATCTGGCTCTATGTAAAATTAGAATAAATCCATATTTAGTCTATGAAAATATAAACAAAGCATGAAATTATCATCACAGCAGCACCAGAACATTAAAGACCTGTTTAAGATGTGAAAATGGAAGTTTGGTTTTATTAATTTTACCGCATACACTGCACTATAGATACTATAAGAAGGAAGAAAATACTTAAATATGCAATGTGTAGTCGACCTATAGAACCTAATTACTGAAGCTGGTTTTCAAAGCAGGGATACTGTAGCCATGCAAGTTACAGTAGTGCGCTCTCATGCTTCAGGAATACAAACTGCTAATCTCTGCTGGTCGTAAAGAAGCCTGTTCTTTAGAGCAGCATTGGGAATTAGAAGTACATAGTTCACAGTGAATTATTTAGATCCTGGTATGTTTGAATCATACCTTCATCTGAAAAAAAATCCCCAAAACAAACCCAAAAAAAACTAAGAAAATGCCAAAATGCTCTGAGAATCTGAAACTTTTGTTTTTAAGATGTGATGTTAGTCATTTGATTGGTCAGAAATCTAATGATGGAATATTGCAGATTTAATAGTTGTACCACCAATTTCCATTCAGGAAAATTTCACTATCTTCTCTTATTTTGTCTTCATTTTTGTTACAGTATCTTATAGGGTTAAAAGAATTATGGATAGCCATCCATAACACAATGTTATGGATAATCACCACAAACAAAGCAGGATGTATGCATCCTTAGTTTCTTAAAAGGCAAGGTGAAATGTGAGGCATGCATATTTCCTGTAACAATATTATGGTATCTCTAAGAAAGATCAAGTTCCCACCTACCTTTGCATTCTCTCAATTTCTTCAAGGTTTTGAATAAAAATGAACATTTACCCTTTGATATTAAATACAAGGTCAGGCAGATTAAGTGATTGCAAATGGTCATTACTTTCCTGTCATCAGCCCAATTAAGGTTTCCAGCTGTCAGTATCTAACATTACTGCACCATTAAAAATAAAGGGACATTTAGCTGCATTGATCTGTATCCAAAGTGTTTTATTGGGGGAAAAAAAGGGCAGAAATGATAATTGTCTTAAAGTGTCAAACTACTAGATGAAAATGTTAGAAGTAAGAATGGGAAAGAGAAGTCCCTGAGTTGTCCAGACATCAGTTGATGCAAATGAGCTAATGGTTGTTGCACCCACCATTACTCTTCACCTTTGACCAGGCACCCTGTCTTTGATCAGAAACGCAAGACTTTCTAGAATATCCAAAGAGATTATATGCTTCACCAAACCTATTGACTATAGGGAGATTTAGAAGGTATCTAGCAGGGCTATATATCTTTTTCCAGACAACTATGTTTTCATTTTTATTTGACACTTTACACCTGACAGGTGTAAATTGGGTAATAAAATTGTGTAAATGTACTGGAAGCATGGAGCACAACACAGAATCAAGCATTGTGATGGTAGAATATCTGCATATAATGACATTTGATTAACTTCTATTTTGGAAGTTTTCCAATCAATTGTAACACAATATTTTTTTTTTAAATCACATCTGGAAAAAAATATTATTTAGCAAGCACTAATATAATCAGTCTTAAATAAAAATGTAGTTACCATTTTACTAACAACACAATCTTGTCCTTTCTCTTTCATCTTTTTTGTTTTGTTTCCTTTTTTTTTTTAAGTCTTTTAGAGTTTCTTTTTACAATTTAACAGAGGGAAGAAATATTCAACATAAAATAAATAAATTGCATTTGAAATGTAGTAACCACCACAAAAATGTAAACAATACCTTCTTGCACATGAAAAATAAGTATAAAAAGAGAGAATAATGAACAATGTTCCAGGATCATATATTAGACACTACTGTAACAGCTAAAACAACACACATTATATGTTCCATGTATTTTCTGCATTCAGTATGTTCTTTATAATCTGAATGTAACAATAATAAAAGCTGCTTGTTTCCTTACAACTAATTGTTTCTTTAAACTCATTCTAGTACAACTTCATCACAAGGGATCAGTAAAAATTTCAGATCTTCAGTATGTAAGGATCATATTATCAAATGTATTTAGTCAGCTAAAACCAGACAGGAAGCTGGTGAGGCTCATAAAAGATCCAAAACAACTAACATCTCTAAGACTTTGATGAAATCAACAGGATTAGTTGTTTACTAATATTGTTTTCTTGGATGTCCAAATACCTTTGTATATCTGCCCTGTTGCTTCTGAAAATTGGAAACCTTTCAAAATTGAAATATTAGTTAATTTGTCACCTCCAAAGCAGCAGCTACACAAGAGGGAGAGTCTGCTTGCATTACGTAGTGAAGGTGTGTACACCCTTCATTTCAACAGACAGTAAATATTTGACTTTCTTCTTAAATGACAAATACAGAGGAAAGAGGTGTCTGCTTTTATACAGTCACTGAAAGTTTATGTTGGGCTTCCTTCAAGGTCAGATGAGGGCAGTTGGGATAAAATCACTTTTAGATAATAGTCTAGGTTTTTTAAAATCCTGTTGATGGTGTGTATACATATATATAAAAAACATTCTTTTCTCTAAATACTTCAAGCAATACTGAATTCACTGTGATAAACCCTACCTCCTGTGTTAGCAGAATTTCTTTCATCATGGCTGGTTTTTAAAGTGAATATAGTGCTTTCAAAAATACAAGTCAGATGATTTTGAATACAAGAATCTTGTGATTAGGACATACTTTTTATACATTTCATTTAGGCATCTAGATTAATGCTGAACAATTCATGTCTTCTTGCCAGATCATTAAAGCCTCGGAAACCATTCTGATGCAACTGTAACACATTATTAGTGATAGTTCAGTAAAATGTTTAGAGATAGTAAAATACTACCAATCAAACTAGAGTTGTAAAATGTTAAAGGGCCCTGCAGAGTTAACATCAAGTTGAGTTTCCATTGGTCCCAACTTTACTTTAGATGCATGCCATCTAAAGAATGAAAGATTTCTTAGAGACATGAACTCCACTTTCTTGTTTGGTTGTGTGATGTGTTTGTTTTTGTGACACAATCTGATAATACCACTTTTGATATGGGAGGCAGCCCTGCTAGAAGGAATGTGAAAATAAGACTGATATTTGTTGATGTCCTGCATTGCATACTTGAATACAGTCATCACCTATTATACAGGATGATAGGTTAAATCAGTTTTTTATAAATCACACACAAAAAGAGTCCATATTTCACTTTGCATAAGGTTTCTGAAATACAACTATGAAATGGCAGTATCAAACATCTACAATCAGATTACTTCTATAAATCTTAAACTATTTTGCACCTTAAACTGCTACATGCTTACATGGCAGGTGATCTCATAGCACAAGCTGTAAAATTAGGTCCTGGCAACCATAAGTTTTTAAGAATTTCATGATGCCATTCATGAGCAGACAGACCTTGTTCTTGATGTTCTGACAAATGTCTGAGATCCCTAGTCAGGTTCAGATAACCTAGCTTTCTCTTCCACTTTCAACTGGAGAATGTATTCATTTATTTACATCTCAATCCTTGTTGCACAGTAAAACAAGATGGCTGTTTAAAACATGATGTGCAGTAAAGATGAACACAGACCATCATCTGAACACAGCTTGGCAAAAACAGATCACACTTAAACCAAATTACCTGGTTATCAAGTGATCACATCTCATCAGGCATAGCCATGGCTCTTCTGTAGCTAAAAAGTCCCAAACACCACAGGTAGCATGCATTTTAGATGCTGCAATACTTTGATGGCTTCCCTCTGATACCTGTAGCTCAGACAAATCATGTTGCATGGTCCCTATCTATTACGCTGGGTATCAGTCTCTTTTCCCAAGTAACAAGTGATAGGATGAGAGGAAATGGCCTCAAGTTGTGCCAGGGGAAGTTTAGACTGGATATTAAGAAAAATTTCTTCACTGAAAGGGTTGTCAAGCATTGGAACAGGCTGCTCAGGGAAGCGGTTGAGTCACCATCTCTGGAGGTATTTAAAAGACGTGTAAATGTGGCACTTAGAGACATGGTTTAGTGGTGGAGTTGGCAGTGTTATGTTTACAGTTGGACTTGATCTTAGAGGTCTTTTCCAACCTAAACATTTCTATAATTCTATGATTATGCTATTATGACAGTATATTCCACCATGAATGTCTTTTGATTATCTATTTGGAGTAGACAATGAGGATGTTTCCCTGCCCCCCAGAAAAGAGCCAAACAACACAAAATGACTTGTCTCCAACTACAGAGAGAACTTGTTGCAGAGACAGTGTCCTGATTTCAGCTGGGATAGAGTTAATTTTCTTCCTAGTAGCTGGCATAGTGCTGTGTCTGGGATTTAGGATGAGAAGAATGCTGGTAACACACTCATGTTTTCAGTTGTTGCTAAGTAGTGTTCACACTAGTCAAGGACTTTTCAGCTTCCCATGCTCTGCCAGGTGCACAAGAAGCTGGGAGGGGGCACAGCCAGGACAGCTGACCCAACCTGGCCAAAGGGCTATTCCATACCATATGGTGTCACGCTCAGTATATCTGTGGGGAGTTGGCCAGGGGGCAGTGATCGCTGCTTGGGGACGGGCTGGGCATCGGTCAGTGGGTGGTGAGGCATTGCATTGTGCATCACTTGTTTTGTATATTATTATTATTATTATCATCATTATTATTATTATTTTACCTTCCTTTTCTGTCCTATTAAACTGTCTTTATCTCAACCCACGAATTTTACTTTTTTTTGTTTTCCTTCCGATTCTCTCCCCCACCCCACTGGGGAGGGGGAGAGTGAGCAAGTGGCTGTGTGGTGTTTAGCTGCCAGCCGGGTTAAACCACAACAGACAGGAGCTGAATTCAAGCCATCCAAGCCTCACAAAGCTGTTGGTTCTTACTTCCACGCTGTCCTATGGTTCCCAACCTCAGCCAGCATTCTTGGCCACAGGATGGACATTTGTACTGATCACCTTAGATCAAGGTGCTGCATGAAAGTAAGTGCACAAGGACTCTGCTGTGTAATGAGTAAACCTAGTATATTGTACTATAGTACAGAAGAGACAAAGTTGGCTTATTGTTCTTTGGCCTCGTCTATTGCCTGACATACTGAACATGCCATTTCAGTTCTCTTGTTTTCCAAGGTGCTATGGAAACAAAAGGAAACTGCTACCTGGACAAGCTGGAGAGGTGGATCTGTGTGAACCTTGTGAGGTTCAACAAGGTAAAGTGCAAGGTCCTGCACCTGGGTCAGGGCAACCCCTGATATCAATACAGGCTGGGGGATAAAAGGATTGAGAGCAGTCCCATAGAGAAGGACTTGGGGGTCCTGATGAATAAAAACTTGGATATGAGCCAACAGTGTGTGCTTGCAGCCCAGAAGGCCAACTGTATACTGGCCTGCATCAAGAAGTGTGGCCAGCAGGTTGAGGGAGGTGATTCTGCCCCTCTGCTCTGCTTGGACCTCACCTGGAGTACTGCATCCAGCTCTGGAGTCCTCAGTACAAGAAGGACATAGACCTGTTAGAGCAGGTCCAGAAGAGGACCACAAAAATGATCCAAGGGCTGGAGCACCTCTCCTATGAGGACAGGCTGAGAGAGTTGGGGTTGTTCAGCCTGGAGAAGAGAAGGCTGCAGGGTAACCTTATTGCGGCCCTTCAGTACTTAAAGGTGACCTATAGGAAAGACACGGACAGATTTTTAGCAAGGCCTGTTGTGACGTGACAAGGAGTAATGGTTTTAAACTAAAGGAGGGTAGATTTAGACTGGCTATAAGGAAGAAATTTTTTAAAATGATCGTGGTGAAACACTGGAACGGGTTGCCCAGAGAGGTAGTGGAGGCCCCATCCCGAGAAACATTCAAGGTCAGGTTGGACAAGGCTCTGAGCAACCTGATCTAGTTGAAGATGTCCCTGCTTACTGCAGGGGGGTTGGGCTAGATGACCTTTAAAGGTCCCTTCCAACCCAAAGCATTCTATGATTCTACGATTCTACAATTCTACTGTATTGTAATACATTGTATTCATTTTTTCCCTTCTGTTAAAGACAAATTGATATTTAAAACAGCTGAAAAGACACTGGCTGTGTCAGTAGTAGTCTCTCCCCACAATTTCACTCTGAAATAAATGCAAAGAATCAATTGCATGAGGCAGACATCTCCATTTTACCCAATGTACTGAGTATAACAAAAGCTTTCTCATTACCAAAAGGAATTGTATTGTCCTGTAATTAATAGAAGGAGTAGTGATTGGAGGAAAAAAAGTACTCATTTTAACCATGAACAAGTTTTTCTTCATGTAAACACTGCTTTAAAGGAGGCAAGAAAAGGATATTTCTAAGGTTAACTTTATAGATCCCTTCAAAATAGTAGTTTGGTGGCATAATAATGTTTCAATTTGATATATCTTGCACTAAGTACAAAACACATGCTGCTTTTATTATCTGCAAAGAAACCTGTGGATATTGAGCAATTCTGAAAATAAAGCCAGAATTAGTTCTAGTACAGACACATATAGACAGTAAATACTTCTGAAACATTAAACTTTGGTCTCCCTAGGGAGAACTTCACCCCTATTTGAGAGTGGGCACAGAACTACTACCCACTTAAATCCTGGTTTCTTACTTGGTGCACTGTCTTTGTACTAACATTCTGTTAAAGAATGACTGTTCATTTTTGTACCTCATTTTATCAACAAAGTAGGTACAATACTTGCTCTCAGGACTACTGTGAGATGTACTTTGTTAAGTTTTAATGATCTTGAGATTCATATACAGTAGTACCTGTCTAAACACAAAGTATAACCCTTTAAAATGAAGGCTTAGCTATGGGTGTCCCACAAGCCTTGAGTTTGGGTATATTGTCCCACTGGGAAAGAGACCGATCTGGAGTCACAAAAAACACTCTTCCCTTTCCTCCTGGATTGGGAGCAAACTGCACTCCATCTGAGCAGCAGAACCTACATTTCCAAAGCTCTATCCTAAAACATACAGCTGCGTGGTGAGGTAGCAAGGGGTGTTTGCAGTGACTGATGATGAGTATGCTCTCTATTACAGTTACTGACAGCGTAAGTGGGCAAAGCAGAGGAACAAAGTGTATGTTTATGTAGAGGAATGGCTGGATAGAGAATGGAGTAAGCAGCGTTGAGCCACAAACTGTTACTGATTTCTTCATTGTTTTATTATTTTCAGCAAACACCCATCCTTCTATCATTGTGCAGTAATTGCATGTTTTCTCTTTTGCAAAAGAAAACCCAACATGCTGAACATAAACACTCTGAACTCCATAAGCTTTGAAGCTAGCAGGAGAGTCCATTCTTTTTATGATAGGCTGGCACTGGGTTATTAGTTCACGTTATCATTGCTCGAGTAGGGGTCACTGAATTTTAACATCACTGTGGCCTTTTATGGCCTTTTAAAAATTTACAGTGAGAAGTGACTGAGAGCTCACTGCAGTATTATCAGAGTCTGATCTCTTTTCATTTTTCTTATAAAAGGCAAAAGTAGATACCTGAAGCAGGAAGCCCTGTTTTTTGTCATGATGACGGAAGCTGATTAATGTAGTTGCTTATTTACTATGGCTAAGGTTTTCTGCCAGCCTTTTTTTTTTTTTTTTTTTTTTTTTTTCCCCTGACCTTCCCCCACCCCAGCATGGGCACAAGTACTAAACCATAGAGCTCTGCAGTTTTTGGAACAAATTCAGATTTTAGAAGCAGAATAAAGGGCTGCTCTGATGTCGTCCCTCAACCAGTAAAAGAGAATGCAGACAGATCACAGAGGCAATAAGAAGAGCTAAAGTAATGGAATCTGGCTTCTAGCTATGCCTTATGGATACCAGTTTGAAACTGTAGCATCCACAAAAATAATCCATATTCTGTTAAAAGGGCTAAGCATTGCTGGGCAGGCTAGTTTTGTCCCTATCAGAGAATGAACCACTGGTCTTCCAGATGAACATTAATTTCAAAGAAATTACCACTAAGAGTTTCTAATCAGCATAAGCTCCAGGAAGTAGGACTAACCTTAGTTGTAGCCAAGACATGTATTTCTACCCATTCAGATAGCATTTTACAATTTAACTAAATGGTTTCTGTCACAGCTGACTGCATACTAGATCCTTATGCTCATCCTGTCCCACATATTTCCTGCTTATTGTGCGCTGGCCCCCCATGATTTGTACAGTTCTGTAGGCTGGTGAAGAAAAAGAGTTGAAAATCCCTTTTCACTGCCACAGCCAGAATCTATCAGGGTGCATATAGTGTCCTCCCTTCTCTGGGACCCCCATAATTTAAGTCTGCACTCAGAGTCAGCTAAAAAACTGAGTACTTCAAAATGAGACAGTACTATCATTCAACAACTATTCATGACAAAATGAATGTTACATGAATCAAAAGATATATATAAAATACTATCAAATTATATTACTAGAGCTCACTTAGATTTTTTTTTAAAATAATGTTTTTATTTCAACTTGCTGCAAAAGATTTCACAAAATGCAGAGCAAGACATCAAAAATTGTTGTATTGAACCTGAAATAAAGGCAAAAGTTTAGTAAAGTACTCATAGCAATATTGTAGAACAATTACAAGTCAAAAATGAAGAAAAATTTCCCTCATTTGGAAAAATATAGGGAGAAATACTCCCTTTGCAGAGGGATCTGGACAGGCTGNGGGGGGGGGTGTCGATGGTTGGACTATATGATCTCAGAGGTCTTTTCCAACCTTAACAATTCTGTGATTCTGTGATTCTGTGAAATAAGAATAGAGTTGTTAGTGAAATTGGAATTTGGACAGAATAAATACCATAATTTATAACAACCAAAACACTACAAAAATTGTGTGGAAACATTAATGAATACAAGCAACTCCTGCTCTTTACAAAGCCTTGGATTTAAATCTTATTTAGAATTCATATAATATTTCCTATTATTTTTAAAAGCAATTTCAGAAAAGCACCAGATAGATATTTTCTCAATCATATGGTATCTCAAGTATCAATA
Organism: Scopus umbretta; assembly: GCA_013400535.1. Lineage (NCBI taxonomy): Eukaryota > Metazoa > Chordata > Aves > Pelecaniformes > Scopidae > Scopus > Scopus umbretta. Next base: position 851 of record VZTL01042349.1, on the reverse strand, counting down.
TGGTTTAATTCTACAGAAGGTCATGAATCTTTCACAGCCTCTCCTATGGTAACAGGATGAATTGAATCAAAACTAGATTAATGTTCTCAACTGTCAAAAAAAAAATCATCAAAATACCTGAAAATCCATACCATATGTTGTAATAAAACATCCAGCCCCATCAATCACCATGAAGCTTCATTTACACATGGCTATAATGGGCAAATTCACTGTAACCATGCAGCATATGCTACCCAACTGCTACCACCTTCATGCCATCACAGAAAGCAGCATGCATACATGCATGCAAGCTGTGTCTGAGCTAATGATCAATGTGGGCATCAAGAGATCCACTGATTAAAGCCACAGGATATCCTAAAGAACAAGTCCATCAGTTTTTCAGAAACTGAATCTAAACATTTGTTGCTAACTTTTTCCATCTTTCATGAGGAAGAAGAGGAGAAACAGATGAAAATCGTAACTCTTCATTTACTCTTTAACCTCAGTATATAAAGGAGTGTAGAAGATACATTGCCTTTATGAAAAGAAAGTTCTTTTCCTGTAATAGATTCTGTCTTGTGATATGACAAAACATAGTACTTAGAAACCTGGCTTTACAGTCAATTTACATCATTATTAACTAACCTCAAATTTTGTGACCACTGTTATTTCTACAGAAATGTATTTTCCTGGCCAAATAATCCAGTTTCTGCTTCTTTGGCACTGTGAAAACATCCAATTCAAGGACAACACAGGCTCAGTAACAGGTTCAGCAGTACCTTTGCCTTACATATGTTGTGGTTTAACATGGTAAGCAGCTAAACACCACCCAGCCTCTCACTCATTCCACCCCCCCAGTAGGATGGGGGAGA
>VZTL01042347.1:0-21760 GCA_013400535.1 Scopus umbretta | reverse complement strand
TTGTAGTCTTAAAACAGTCTAGACTCTTAAGAGTGTCAGCTCTGATTTTGGGATTATGGAATATTTTCTGTCTTTCTGTAAGAGCTGTACTACAGAAAGCACAGGCAACTCTTCTTTATGCTTGCTGCAACATCTTATTGAAAACACCAAACACTCAAGCTTACATACTAAATAATCTTGTCATTTGTAACAGTCTCTCTGAGTCTGCTACTTGCCAACAGTGTTTTTAAGAATTCTGATATAGCAGCAGCTGCTTTTTCCTACAAAATTTTGCTGTATGTACACAAAAGGAGGAGAGAATCTGAACTGTTTATCAAAGCCCCAGTTCAGGAAGCATGGTTTTTATCATTGGGACTTATCAAAATTACCAAGGAGCTCTAGAAGTATGTGAGGGGAAACCCTAACCGAACATGTCTGTGTTCGAGGGCCACCTACAGCAAGTCTTCAGGCAGGTCCTGAAGCACCTTATTTCTTGAAATCTCATGTTTCCTCTATTTGCTTACTGTGGGAACGCCGCATTTCAGGAAAGTGCCAAGACACCGCTCAGCTATGTCTCGGCCTGCTTTTTTTCTGAAAGAATTGTTCTGTCATGTTCACATAGACAGGTATAGGTGAAAATCTTTTTGGGGAGGGACTCCAATGCGAAAAGCGATAGAAATCCTCTTTGTCAGTAGGTGGGGAACAAAAGTAGTCTGGAACTATTAATTCATATATTAGGGACATTGGCAACCATTAATAGTCAGGCAGATACTCTTCCTACCAAAACCGGAGTCTGGATTGCAATGCTAGTGGAAGTCTGAAGTACTGTTGAAGTTGCTGCCTAGGGAACTCTGTGCTTGAACTTCTTTTACGCCATTATTCTTGTTGGACAAAACGATTGTGAAAACTGTGAATTCTCAAGAGGCTTCTGTTTGTGCCGCTGACTGAGACCTTTGTGATAGGAGATCACTGGACTATGTTACTCTTTTTTCTTAGTGATTTGTTGTTCTTCCTTTCAGTAATCAAAGGAAGGGGAAGGAAACTCTTAACTTTCTCTCACAGCAGCTTGTATGAGGAAGAAGAATACTATTTTTTCAGAGAGGTACCCGTGCATATGTTGTGTAACTATGGGTAGTGTTCAGATAGGTACTTTCTGGGCAAGTACTTTCACTATAGATTTTTCGCTGGATCAATATAGCTTATATTGAATAAATCACAGCAGTTTTAGCCTTATCTTAAACAGATTTAAAAAAAAAAAACCCTCTAACTCCCATATAAATGGTGCCTAATTTACCCTAATTTGTTCACACTATGAGCAAAATTTTTCTTGTCAGACCACGATTCTAAGTGCTCATTTTTCTGCTATATCATTTGTACAAAAATTTCACACAATGCTTTACAAACAGATGAGATATTCTCTCTCTCTCTTTCCCTTCATAAATCCTACCTGACTAATATACTTTGTTAGACCACATACAGAGTTGAAAAGGAAATGAGGATTTCTTGGGCACAGAAACACTTTCTCAGGTCTGAAATGCCAAGGTTTTATTTCAAATTTGAAGGGGAGCTTGTGTGTCCCAAAGCTTATCGTCCAATGTATTAATTAGTCCAGTAGAAGATTTTTCTCTCCTTTGCAAGCCTTGCCCTGGCTTTGTGTTCATTTGTAGACCATCATTTCTGCAGCAAATTACTGATGCTTATTTGTCATGCAGTAGTTACTCTGTGCAGCTTACGCAGCATGTAGCGAGTATACAGCCTACGGTTGTTAAAGATTTATTCAAAAGTATTGTTAAACATCTATTCAGTTTCTCACTTCCTAAATTTTCTTCCTTACTTCCTAAATTTTCTTCTGCAGGGCCTGTCCTTTATATGTTGTCAGTCCCAAACACAGAGTGCCTATTTAAATCAACTGCTTGGGAGCATTATTCAGCACTATTTTGGACGATTTCTTCCTTCTTCTCCGACTGCACTTGGAGCCGGACAGCATCCTGTGCTGACTGCTTTATGCAGTTCCATTACAGCCCCTCAGATGCTCCGTCTACGGAAGACCACGCTGCATGTCATAAAGTAAGGACCAGTGAAGTAAAATCCATTGCTTAATCAGATCTCACAAATAGCTAATAAGAAAGGGAATGCCACTGCTTTCTTCTCAGTTAACTGATAGTTTGGCTGTGGGAAGAGCCTGTAAGTTGCTGGGCAGGGAGCAAAAGAAGGACAACGTGTATACGTCAGGAAAGTAAAATTGGGAAGATCTGGAGACTAGTGAGAGATTCACTGAGGATAAACTTCCTAGACTATAAGAAAAAATACTGCATGGGGCCACATGAAGAGCAAGTATTTTTCTAGAAAAATTACACTCCAATGTACATCAGTGTATGTTTGTGTCTCAGGCTGTATTTAGGGTCATAGAGTTGTGGTGCTTATAGTTGCCACAGTTACCTGTGCATGGGAGGCCTCGTTGCTCTGTAAGTGTCAGGGTATACCTAGGTGTGCCAGCTACCGAGGGGAAATGGAAAACATGGGGTGTGGGAACAGGGAGACGTAGAGGCAAGGAGAGAGTATTTGTTCACTGCGCTGTCGCTAGTCGCACGATGTCAGCAGCAGCTATAAATGCTGGGTGTCTGCTGCTGAAAGGCCAAAGCTTTGTTTTATGTACTGCAGAATAGGGAACAGTCTGTACTTTTTATCTGTGTCGGGAGGGAAATTAAAGCCCCTCACATATAAGGTGATTGCTTATATTCAAGGTAATTGCATTTTCTGTGTTAAAGAGTGGTGTTGTGGTTTAACCCCAATCGGCAACTCGGCACCACACAGCCGCTCGCTCACCCTCCCCTGCCCCGGTGGGATGGCGGAGAGAACCGGGAAGAAAAAACAACTACAACCCATGGGTTGAGATAAAGGCAGTTTAATAGGGCAACAGAAAAGAGAAAATAATAATAATAATGATAAAAGAATATACAAAAGAAGTGATGCACAATGCAATTGCTCACCACCCGCTGACCGATGCCCAGCCCGTCCCCGAGCAGCGGTCACTGCCCCCTGGCCAGCTCCCCCAGTTTCTATACTGAGCGTGACGCCATATGGTATGGAATAGCCCTGTGGCCAGTTTGGGTCAGCTGTCCTGGCTGTGCCCCTTCCCAGCTTCTTGTGCACCTGGCAGAGCATGGGAAGCGGAAGAGTCCTTGACTAGTGTCAGCACTGCTGAGCAACAACTAAATCTTAAGTGTGTTATCAGCACTGTTCTCATACTAAGTCCAAAACACAGCACTATAGCAGCTACTAGGAAGAAAATGAACTCTGAATTAAGCTGAAACCAGGACAGTATGTATGCATGTTGATTAAGAGAATTTTAGTGTTGATCTTAGGTAAATATTGCAGGCAATCCTGTAACTAAAGCCTGTGTATTGTCACATATTGAAGGAGTGAATTAAGATTTCATAGTCTTATTTCTGACGTGTTTTAAACGTACGAATACTCAAACTTTATCATCTTAAGGTTATCTGTCAGTCTGTGATTGCATGTGTGAGAAAAGACTGACAGTGGAAAGGAAGTTCTGAAAGTGTAGTGGAACTTGGTGACTTGTAAGGCATGAAATGTTCCGTAGTGATCTGGGAAGAATATCGTAGAACTGAGTAGCAGTCTGCTTTACAAACTGTTAGGTCGTCAGGAGGCAGACAGTAGATCTGTACATAAATACATACAGAGTTCACTAACTGTTTTGATATATGAAAACTAGCGAATATCTTGCTGCTGCACAGAGGAAATTGAACCACGTGATCAGGGGTGTATTATCCAGGTCAGAGCACCGTTTTAGTGGAAGAGCACCCAAAATAAAAATTTAGTGTGAAATTTTCATTGTAAATTAATGACATAGAAGATTTCAGAGTTGCTAATATTAAGGTAAGACCACACAATATAAGGAATATAGAAGTAAAGTGTTACAACTTTTATTTGCCAAGTTATACCAGTGCTCTGAAGCTATACAATGAGCTATACTCAGATCTCTGAAAGTCAGGTTTCATTTGACAGTTGTAGAAGCATGCCTTAGTAACAAGAATGGTGGGTTTTAATTGATGCATTGCTCAGTAAACATGCATGGGTGTTTTGAGTAGCTAATGGTACCTAACATTAAATATCAAAAAAATTATTTTGCAGCTTTTGAGAGTGCTCTTGCTGGCCGATGAATAAATGCTGTGTTCTTTTTACCTGCACTTTTCTGTCCTGAATGCTTCAATTTAAACTTACTGTCTTCAGATTGCAGTAAAGTAATTTGTAATGTCAAATTAACAGGAGTTCAGAAAAATAACAGGTCAAGCCATTCGAACTGGAACATTCAGTGTGTGTGATGTCAAAATTTGCTCTTGTTGCAGATTAACAGGTCACCTTTTATCTTTGTGACAAATTTTGTACTGGACATGATTGTGTTAATTGTGACTGAGCAAAAGCAAGCATTGGCCGTACCGTTATAACATACCATTAACAAAAAAATAACAGTACCAGTATAACAGCATAGCTGTCACCACAAATTGGACTGTGAGTTGACAAAAGCACATAAAGCTAAATAAAGTAATTGAGCAGTTGCATGTTGGATGTTGATTTAGGGTCTTAGAATCTTGATTCCTCCATTTTTTTCATTTATTATTTGAAGCTGCTTCTATATTTTAACTTTACAGTCACGCTTGGCTTTTTAACTATGATTACGATAGCCGCTGTTTCTCACTTCCCTCAACAGGAGAGTCAAAAGGCATCACTGTCCTCTGATAAATTGGGAGTCTTTTCTAAGACCAAGACAAATAGAAGCCATTAGTTGAGCCTAGATAAAGATAGAAATCTATGTAATAGGCCTCCTGCTGAAATATCACAAAATTCTTTTAAGGTGTATGGTGCTTGCATTGAATGGAAAAAAACAAATTATAGACTCTGTTTTGGTTTGTTTTGTCTTCCCAGTGAAAACTACATGCAGTTCAAAGGTAACGCTCCACCTCCTCGCTTGGCCTCAGTTCTTGCTTTCATTCTTGAAGTACTTCAGAGAACCCAGAGCACTGAACTATGTGACATTGACGTAGTTCTCCCGGCTGTCTTGAAATGCATGGTGTTGGTGAATGAGCTACAAGGTGAGCTGCTTGTTTGCTTTCAGTACATCTCTGCACACCTGTAAGAAAGATATTTCTACTGCTTTCATCCCAATATTTAAGACTTGGACGAGGTGAATGAGATACTTTGACCAGATAAACGGGACAAGCTTTCTTCTTTCATTAACTGGTCTGGGACTTGTGTCTCCAAAAGGCAGAGAAGTCCTGCCGCATTTTGCTCTTTGATGAACTAATGATCAACTTCTCAGGAATCTGCAGAGCATTTCCTTTCTCTCCATCCTTCCCATTCCATTTCTCCCATATTTGGTCACTGTGGAAGTTTTCTTGCACCTAAGGGTTTGAGACCAAATGAGACTAGCGTATGTTCTCCCCATAGAGGCATTATACATGGATTAGAAGTAGCATGTTGCTCTCTGAAGGCATCTTTGAGTTTTTTTTCTTCTTTTAGCATGCTTTGTTTGGCAGTGAGAACTTCTTTATTTTTAGCTCCTTAAAAAAGGAAGGACGCTGTTCACCTCATGGTTGTGTAACGATTGTGCATACGCTCAAAGTTTCCACTTCTTGCTGCCAGTCGAGGCATTAAGCAAAACAGGGGTTCACCTCCGACTTCTCCTGGGAATTTTGTCTAATAAAGTACTTTTTGATTCTGGTCTATAAAAGCGTCAAGGACAAGATATGCTTAGGAAATTAGCTGCATCATCACACACCTTTCTTCCTCCGTTTGCCATCATAGCCGTATCTCCCTGAAGCTGAAAGTACCTACTTAGCAATGTGCTGTGGAGTAGAACGAGCTGAATGTCCTGTGCTGCTGTGGCCACCAGCTCGCTGCCTGCCTAGACAGGGCTCCACCACACCCACGCAGCAAAGTCCTTTCAGCCCAGTTCCACCTTTCCAAAGGAAGAGCTGTATCGTGCAACTTGAATATTTATTTGGAAACAATGAAGGGGAAGAAAATAGTGGGGGTTTTGTGGGTTGTGGGTTTTTTTTTTTTTCTCCCCTTAAAAAAAGGGGTCAGGTAGAATTCAGAACAATATCTGTCATTGAAAATAAGGAGATCTGTATGGCTTTGGGCAGGATATAATGCCATGACTGCTTTTCTTTAATTCAAATGGGAATGATTAAAGAATACAAACAGAACTTAAATTTCAATAAAAATCTCTATTTCCACTAAGTGTGTGTCTCTTTGCTTTGACTTAGAGACCATAGTGTACTTAAAAAATCTGTATGTTTAAAGGATAATGGTGGTGAAAATAAGACTTTTGCATAAATCTGTGATTCATTCTGTTCTTTATAGCCAATCTAACTGCCTGCTCTCACAGTCATTTCCCTTACATCCAAGTAAGATAAAAACATTTTTTTTTTCTCATTTAAAAATTGTAGTCTTCATGAAAGACATTCTCCAGATGGTCAGTTCAAGAGCTCTGTGTGAATCTTGTGATTTGTCTTTTACAGTTAAAAAAACATCTACAGATATTGTACAGTACATGGTAGAAGTCTGCCAAGCAGGGTCAGGAGGAGAACGTGCCACCCAGCTGACTTCTGTATTTAGGTAACCAGAAAATATGCCAATTGGCAGTGAAGCTACTGCAAGCCAATTGACAGTAAACATGTTTGTTTGTTGTTTGTGGTTTTGTTTTTTTTTTAATAACTAATTATCCTTACCATACTGCATTGTCACTTGTTTATGGTATTTAAATAATGGTGCTTTGGGCACTGGTTTTAAACATAGCTTGGCCAAAAAGCCAGAGCAAAAAAAAAAGGTAGAAGAGACAAACATACCTGCTTTCTGGTGGATTAGGTATTGTTTTGAAAGGTATATAATAGAGAGGTATGTTGCTGCTGCAATGGGAAAAACTGATGAATGCGGGATGGTCAGTGTTAGGTGCTGTGAGGGATGTTGAAGTCCGTAATGGAGATCAAATCCTCATACAAGCTTAGGGGGTTTTTTTATTTATTTATTTCATGGGATTTTGTGATAAATAAGTGATAGATTATTATAATGTAAATTATATTCATTCCGTATCTCTGCAAAATGAATCCTGTTTCTCGCATGGATACAGCAGAAGAGCTGCATGACCCGAGACCTGGGCACATTTTGCAAACCCTGCCTTTTGCACCCGTTAGCACTGGTGCTGTTTCGGGTCATGTCCAGCTGAAAGCTCCAGAGGGACTCACTGTGAAGTGAGAATGGATGTTCGCGGGTAATCCAGTCTCCCTGTACGTGATGTATCAGTTTCATGGGATGTTTCATCCCTAGTGTGTTACTTCTGATTCGAATGTAATCTGTGATCTTTAAAGGCCTCCAACCCTCAGGAAGACAAATGGGTGCGCTTCCATCCAGTGGTCTGCCCTGCTTAAGGTCCAGTGGAGCTTTGTAAGAAATGCCATCATTATTTCTGCAGACTTGAATCTAGGTCTCTTGTTTTGCTGGTCTTTTTTTTAATTATTATTTTTTTATTAAATAATAAATATATGTTTTAGTTTTGCATTCAGACTCATTACAAAGTAAAGTGCTCTGGAACAAGTCAGCCCTGGTGAAACAGCAGCAGAATCTGACAATTTGTTTGAAATTAAACGTGTGGGCTTTTTTAGCATTGCCTTCAAAAGCATGGCTTTGTTTAGAGAAAGTATTCCTTGTAGAGTATTTCAGTGTAACAATACGAAAATTGCCATGCAGCCAGATTGCTTGTTCTGATTAGACTCTTCAGTTGTTCTTGGCATGTTCTCTGCATCTAGTTTTGACCTTGCATTAAATGCCTCTGTGTCCCCCTCAGGCAGTTTATCCAGGAGTATATTGCCGTGTATGATCACCGGGTTTTCAGCATACTAGAAACAGTGGCAGTCTTGGATCAGACGTTAGTTACCAGCCTGATTCCCACAATCACACAGTCTCTGAAGGATTCAGAGCGCAAACAAGGTCTTGGAAGAAATGCTGCACAGAGGTTTGATTTTTATTTAATACTGTTTTTGACAATAAGCAGTAGAGGTTTATTCTGTTGAAAGAAAGCAATTTTAGACAGCAGCACAGATACTCAAAAATAAGTGTTTTGTTTTGGGTTTTTTTTAAGTCTGTTTAGCCAGAAATCTCCCTTTGCTCAGGCCTTTCATGGTTTTAAGCCATCCGTATTTGCTAAATATTTTCAGAGATATTTTAACACTAGGGCTATAGACCCCAGTAGAATTTATGTGAAGCAGGGCTGCCTCTGCTCACTACACTCTATGTTGCAAAACAGAATGAAGAAGAATTTCTGCCCCAAAGAATTTTCCTGTCAGTCCCTGTTTTAGAGGACTTTATGGCCTGTTTTAGAGGACTTTATGGGTCATATCTAGAATTACAGTATAATCAGGTATGATCTGAGATGCTTGCAAAAGAAATACCCATGGCTTAATTTCAAGAGTTCTTTCCTAATACAAACATACAAGAGTTGTGCATGTCCAGAGAAGGCTGGTCTCCTCTCTCCAACAGGCACAGCAGACTCCTACTTGCTCCCTTTGCCCCCAAGAACATAGGACATAAATACGTGACTTGTGAGCTGCTACACAGATGGTGGTGTCTCTGGGCACAGATGCAGCAGTGAACTTTCAGCACTATAAAATGCTGGTACAAAACTCCAGGAAGCTCTGCCCAGCGTGGCACCCAAGCCACAAGGGCTGCTCCTCTTAGTTCTGCTCACTGGCAGGCTGGCCTTTGACCCTCCTGTGGTCTGGGCGAGGAACTGGCCTCAGTGTTTGCATTAATGAACGTACTGGGACCACTGAAAGGGTCGGATCCTGGTCACGCCTCAGGCTGGAGAAGTGTTGAGGTGCACATCAGCAGGGCCTGGGCTATAAAAAAAAAAAAAACCCAAGAAGACAGAGTTGTGGGAGAATGTAACTTGTGGGACAGTAAAGGGTAGTCAAAGGGTATTAATCTTCCATTTAATGAAAAATATATTTAACTCATTTGTAATGAGATTATTTGCTTTTTATTATCCTCTACCAGCAAATACGGTTGCTTTTATTTAAGGGAATTCACCCAAGTCAGACTGAAGTACCAGTATGTGCAGGATTCTCAACTATTTGCTTTTGATCTTTTGATAATGTATTTCATAGCCAATTCTTATTTTTTTTATACTGTTAATAAGGGAAAGTTCATCCCTTTACTTATAAAATATGAAAAAAAAAAAAGAAAAAAAAAGCAGACTTTGAGCTTCCCAAAATGTATGCTTGGAGATTGCTGAAGACATAAATTTCTTTAGGCCTCATCATTTAATGTATATATTACCTAATCTGTTGTTGATGTTTTGTATTAACAATTGGTATTTAGAATCTGCTCCATTACCCAGCAGTCTAAGGTCTAATGAACACTTTACTGTAAGAACACTAATAACTGATTTTTCTCTCTTCAGTCCTGACCACTAAATAACATTATGTTAAGATATTCTGTGCAATTATTGTAGACATTATACTGCCAACCCATATACATATAAAAGAAACAAAGTTCAGAAGTTGCATTAGATGCTTATAGGGGTGATGTCCACTATTATTATTGCAAGGAACTAGTATGAAAATGGCAGGTTTTTTTTTTTCTCAAGTTAACATTTCATGAAAAAGATACATCATTAGAATAGACCTAAACGTCAGAGGCAGTACTTTAACAGTAATTATATTGTCTAGGTTGGAGAGTATTAGAATGAAGTTCAGGTGAAAAGTCTTGCCAATGCATACCCACTCTTCCGGAAAATCCACTTGAGTAACAGTCCCCTTCCAAATTCCAGGTTTATGTTAAGAGGGTCGTTGCCCTTTGTTGAGGATGATGGTCTAAATCTGTGCCAGCGCCAGTCTGCACCCTAGTGCCGGTGGCTCCCATCACTGTGCTGTAGCTTGAGTCACAGAGAGATTTCTTATGCAGAAATCAGACAGCAACCATGATGCAGTCTGAATGCCAATCTCATCTAAGCCTTGGAAGCTCCATGTTTCAAAATAAAAAAAAAAAATTCCATTTCACAGCATTTTACTGAACAAGTAGGCTTCTGGGCATCTTCACGCATAGCCATAAACAATGCAATCCTTATTCTTCTTCCAGCCTGGCCACGCTAAAAATGCACAGCAAAGCAAGCAGTTGAATAGATGGGGGGTAGAGGTGGGGAAAGAAAGTTACCGTGTTTTAATATCCCGATATGTTAACAACGTGTTGGGGAATTATGTGCTTTTACTCCTAGGATGTGTGAGATTGTTTAAGTAACACGTTGCATTCTTTTCTCTTTTCAACAGAGAAGCCTATAAAAGACTGTTATCTTACCTCACAGAGGCTGGACAAAATGAGATACAAAAACTGGAAAATGAGACAGGTTAGCAATGTGCTGGTGATTAATCGTTTCCTCTTGAATGTTCTGATGCTGTCGATACCCAGAACTGCGCTCTACGACACACCAGCCAAGTTCTTTTTCTTTACAACAGCAATACATTTCTCAATTTTGTGTTTTGTTTTGTTTTTTTTCCACCCAAGTTACATATTAATGTTAATAATTTCGATGGTATTTAAATATTGTCATGCATCTGAAGAGTAACTCTCAATATACTGCTGAATGGCTGTTGAAAGATACAGCAAATTTATTACATGTTAAAATGTCTATATGAGCAGAGCCTGTATAGCTACATATGAGGCAGGATTTCAAAGAATCAAAGTAATTTCACAATTCAGTTCACACTGAGTGAGACCTGACCCTCTTAACGCTGTCCTTTTGAAAATCTTATTTACTATGTTCTTAAGAAAATCATAACTTTGTAATTTCTAATTTATTATTTTCGTAGAATGAGGAAAAAAAACTGTGACCTCTAGTACTGAACATGTTGAATGCCGTGTGCTCACCAGGAGTTCCCGTATGGTAGAGCTATCGTTTGTTAAGAGAGGGCTTCTGTATATGTTGCACAAAATGTATATAGCTGTCTTAACCTTCCACCTGCATTAAAACATTAAAGTCTTTCAGATTCCAGTGTAAAACCTCTTCTGTTGTCATTGTAGCGAATACAAGAAAAGGTAGGGTCAGATTTCCTGTCCTCTTCCTTTTCAATACTATTTTCTTAAAATTAACCCATAATTTACAGTGATCCCACAATGTTTTTATTAGTCATGACACCGTTAATTATCCATTTAACTTAGACTAGGTGTCACTGGTCTGAGAAAAAAGAGAGGACAGACTTGTGAAGAAAATAGGCACGTGGGGAATTTATTCTGTGTGACCATAGGCTAGTAATTATTTCTGTTTGCCTGGAAAGCTGGATCTTTCGGATATTTTGCTGTGTTATAGATTATCTTTTAGGTCTTTCCAGGAGAGGTCTATCTCTGTAACTTTTTCTACTTTTTACTTCCTAAAGTTCTCAGGAAACTTCCATTAATGCCTGTGGTATTCACACTTTTCGCTTCCCTCAATAACCTGTATTTCTGCAGCTGCTTACTGGACTGTGGGAGCGGTAAGTTTGCCCCTAATGGCGACACTGGTGAACAGGCTGCTTACTTTTCAAGTTACTCACATTTTAACTTTACGATATTAATGGGAAGGAAAGATTATTTTTGTGCCTAACAGCTCCACAAATATCCCTAAAATCTTGTTCAGAGCAGCTTCTCTTTCATTACAGTAATCTTATCTAAGTCAAACTGAATAATCTTTTTGCCTAAATTGGCTATCGTTACTTCAGATAATGCAGTAACTAAAAGCCTCTTTGGGCTACTTAACAGTGCAGAACATCGAGGTTCATTTCATTATGAAAGTGACTTATTGAACTTGCATTGTAGCTTCTTGTAAGCTTCTCTACCTGGGAGGAGTTTTATTCATCTCAAGAGGATTGTGCTTCTAAGAAGCTTTTTAAAAAATAAATAAAAAAGTAAAAAAAAAATGAAAACCTCTCCAAGAGCGATTAATAGAGATGTCTTCGAAATTTGAGTCCTGCCACACAGTAGATTACAGAACAGAGGTCTGACTGCAGAATATTGCTTCCTGAAAGTAAAACCTATGACTTCTAAAGGACAGAGCGGATATTATAACAAAACATGTAATGGTGTCTTTAGTAGATTGGTTAAGACATATCTAATACTGTCAGTAGTGGTTGGAAGTTTCTGAAACAGCAACAGAGCTTTATGTAAATGTGTAACAGCTCTTGGTGCATGAGAAACTAATTTAAAGAGTTTGGAAATTACCATTCTTCTCTGTCAAAAAGTTAATGTGAACAGAAGTAAAGTATTTTGCATCGTATTCATCAACCACTGCCAAGTGGGCAATCTGGTTTGGTGTAATTATTTGGTATGGACATCTGCAGATGTGACTGACAGTTCTGATAATATTAATGAGACGAAGGCTTGCAGAGTGTTAGTCTAGACTGACTTACCAAGTACACACCAAAACAGCAGTCCAAAATCAGGAGAAAAGAAGGAAGTGCTGAATTTAAGTACAATATAGAAAAAGTAAAGACTGAAACCCACCATGAACTAAAAGAAATTACATGTTATGTCTTATTAGATGCTGTCTGTATAAAGGCTACTTAGGATGCTGAACGTTATTTAAACTAAGCCTTTCTATATTATTTTGCGTATGAACAGTTAGGTTTAAAATGAGTACAAATGTCTAGCTTCCTTACACAACGCATGGAGAACTGCTTAAGCTAAAAAGCAGGAGATCCCGGAGAGCTTTTACACTGGTTGCTACCACCAACAGGAGCAGTTCATCTGCATGTAGACGCAAAGTCTGCCTCTTCACTTTGCTTAATAAACAATAGGATAGAGCCTTGCTGCAGGTCAGGTAAAGAGGGGATCTGAAAATAAGACTTCCACCTACTGGTGGTCAGAGGAAGGGAACTCATCCCCTGCCAGGCTTGCCTTCCTCTTCCCTCTCCATGGTCATTCGTGCGAGGCTGAAATTGGTGGGCATGTGCCGAGGCATCTGCATTGGAGCCTGGATGCAGGGTAGGAGTGGTGTGGAAGCAGAAGCAACTCGGCTGTGAGTTCTGCCAGGGATCCGTAGCCTGGCAACGTGGAGCTTGGCTCTGTGGCAGCTGAAAACATCACTGTAGGGTTTAGCCAGCAGATAGCGAAGCGTGCAGTGACTTTGCCCAGCAGCTAGGAATAATTTTGAGCACCTCAGCGACTCCGTAATGGTAAACTTACTTAGTCCTCTTGCGTCTGAGCAGTTTTCCTGCCAGTGTGTATGGGTGCTTTGTAAGCATTTTAAATCTGAACTGGAACCAGAAGACACTTCTGATGTTGCTTGTCGGTCATACTCCAACCCTAGCGGCTCACTGAGAGACCACAGTCTCTCTGCATCGTGGGTGGTGGGACAGGCAGTTTCAGACAGCTGTTGTCAAGACTGTCTAGGGAGAACTCCAGGGAGCGTCGGAACAGAAATCCTCTGCAGACCACAGGGTGAAGCTGTGTCACTGCCTTGCCCTGTCTCACAGGTTTTTGGAGGCTCTGTTTCTCAAGAGTAATGGGCAATGAATTACCAGAAGCTTCCACCTGGGCTCGGCAGATGTCCTTCTCTGCTGATCCATTTGCAGGATGATCTGCTTTCCACTAAGCAATATAGATCAGATGCCTGTTTTCCACCGTGTCCCAAGCAAGTATCACAGGAAAGCTGTTAAGCAAGGCTTCTGTGAGTCTATGACAACAAAGTTCCTAATGAAATTCAGAGAAACTTCAACATCTGCACCTGGGCTTTGTCCTCCTCCCCTTCTGTACATGAAAAGTTGGTCATACTAATGGTTTTGAACATTCATTAATTACTCTCACTGCAGGATCATCACATGTCAAATGAGTTACAACAAAATACTAAATTTCAGTAAGCTTTTTCTTCCCCCAAGCCTCTTGCACAGTCCATGCCCAACATCTTCCATGTAGAAACACGAATGATGTTGACAGGAGACCTGTTTAAAGTACAGCAGGCGTGAACCTTGTGAGCATTTTCTACCCTGACCCTGACTGTCCCAGGATATAAGTGAGCAGAGGACTACTATGCCCTTTTCTTTTTGCAATATATAAAATTGAGAGCTGAATAGAAAGTGTATTGGGTTTATGTTGTTTTCCCTATTCCAGAACTCAGGATACTGATCACCTCTGACCCATTATCATCCTTGTGATATGAAACAGATGCCCAGCACATCACGAACCATGGCAGGGAGCGGGAAGTCTGGCTTATCCTGCCTTTAGTAACCTTAAAATGACAACTGAAAAAAAGACGCAGTCTGTTCAAAATTCACATGCAACTTCCATTAGCCCCAAAGTTGTCCTCTATTTTCTAAGAAGTTCCCATTTGTTATTAAAGAGCAGGAACATGGCAATTTAAATTACTCCTTGCTTTCATTTTCCATGCTAAAAAAAATAGTGAGGGGAAGGCACTTTTTTCAATAAAACAGCTTCTGAAATAGAAGAATTTACGCCTTTTATGCTGGAATAGAGCAGCAGACCTACGGAAAGACTAAGGTTCTGCATATCTGTAGGAATTGCACGGAAGAGGAGCTGCCAATAGCATATACTACTTACAGTCATTTAAGGAACTTTGATACCTGTCCACCTAGATGCAATGTGTTTCCCTCAGGAAAGAGAAAAGGGTTTGATCGTGCTCTGCTTTTCCTTCTTTCAGTAGCTTTTGAAAATTATGTATGTGTGGTTATTTTCAGTTTAATCATATTTTATAATTTTTAACTATTACTTAAAACTCAAATTCAGTATAATCAGCCCATCTGTTAGCAATGGCTAGAAAATTATGTTGAAGATTAAAAATCTGATGCAGTGTCAGTATGTCCTGGCATAATTAAGCTTGTTTTATGATGAATGACTAGGATATGGCTTTTTTTCTACTCAAGCAGCTTTAAAACGGTAAACCTTTTGTAGGCTTAATGTACAAAATGCGAAGGTATGCGTACACTCAACAAAAACAGTTATAAAGCCCGGATCCTGTATTCGTCGAGGTGGTGTCTTTGCAGGCCTTGGGAAATGCCAGCAGGGTAATTCCATGTCGCAACCACATTCACTGCCGCCTTCAGTCCATCAACCGCTGTCTTGGATCTACTCTCCTCCCTGTAGAATGTCACGCAAACAGGTATTAAGAATTCAAGTTTGCTACATTCATTATTCATTTCAGAAAGGGCCAATGTGACCTGTACTGGCACTGGTGGAAAAATTAGCACGTCATTCACTTACATGATTTGAGGGTATTGCGGAAAAGCCTTCCTCTGTTCTTCAGTACTTGAAGTATTGCAGCATAGCCTGATTTACCCACAGTAAGAGTTAACAAGCGTTTTAATTCTGGCATTACTGTGGAACAACTATACATAATCATCTCTATTGGAAAACCATTCTTTCCGTGGCCACATTTTTCCCTTTAAAACGTCTCTTTGGGGGAGGGGGGGAGCAGCCCGTTTTGCAAAAATAAAACTGTGTAAGCCCTTTTTATAGTCTATGTGCTAAACTTCCTGCAAAGTCTTCCTCCCCTACAAACTCTGCCCGCAGAAGTGTTTTAACCTTGCCCTCTTAATTTATTCTACATTCTAATTTTCAATAAACAGATGCCGCCTCTTTTTGCGCTTGTTTTCACATTGTTCCACATTCTGCCTGTGTTGTTTCTGCATGTGTGAATATTCAATTATCTATTTCTCCACGATTCTGCAGCTGATGTACTCAATGTCTGTACAGGTTTGGGGGAGGGTAACCAGGGAAGACAAAACTTAGAGGAAAGAGAGCTACAGAAGTTTGAGCTCTTCTGAGAGTCAGGTACGTTCCCCAAAAGCTGCCAAGTTAAGAAGAAAGTCACCAGCCAGAACTAGAAATGCAAGGATTACAAGAACACTACTGCACAGAGGCAGATTTGCTGCACGCTGGCTCGAAAGGTCCATTTCTTTGGTCGGTGCTTGGGTGTGAAACGCTCCATAGAGACCAAGGGGGCAGAAGAGGCTGTTGCTGCTGCTGCTTCTGGAAATTGTGGGCTTTTGGGGATAAAAGGCACAAAGGAGCTGGTTGCCGTTGTGGTTATTTATAGCTAAGAAGAGCTGAGAACATATCTTAGGACTCAAAAGTGAAGCATGCTATACAAAGGACGAAACATTACTCTTTGTGGGAACGGCTCACAAAAGGAGATCACAGGCCAGGCATAAAAGTACGACGGCTCTTCAGCACAGCTCTCAAGACCTCGTGGCCCAAAAATCTCATCGCAGATGTGAGTAGCTTTAATCTGTAAGCTAAGGAAACGCACAGAACTCGACGGTGAATAACTGCTGCTGCACTATTCGCTTGTAAGGATACCTTTTTCCTGAAGCTCTACGGAGTTCCTACCCGTTCCAACCTGCGCCATTACCTTGCATGCTCCCAGCCGGCAACCCGAGTGACTTGTGTCAGCACCTGCTGTAGCCACAGAACCATCAAACATGGAAATATTTTTATTACGGGCAGCTTTAAGGTTCTGTGGAAAAACTGAGCTAAATTGCATTTCAAAGGTACGTAGGGAAACTGGTAGGCTGGGCAGGGACAAAAGGTTGGGCTCAGAGGTTTACGTGTGCCAGAAGTGGTACAAAATTTAGAACAGCAGAGGTGGATCTGGAGCTCACGTACGGGGACCCTGCCACTGGTGCCGTTTCAGAAGCCAGGGATGCTAAAAAAGATGGCAGAGCAAGGACACGGGGGTTCAGACGCTTCGGCTCCGTGGGCAGCCCTTGCCAGCAGGACGCCCGTGAAGCCAGCCTTGCTCTGCCGCCCCCTGCTCCTCCTCAGCCAGAGGGGCCGGTGTGTTCCTCGCCTGCTCTTCCATCCACACCATTCTCTTTACTTAGATGGCGATAAATAACCGGTATTTGCTCACCTGGCAAGGGCTATGGGGCATTTCCTGATTTTGGGTGCAGCAAAGCACCCCCATCTGTCCTGCAAGAAAAGCAAAAAGACCCAGATAGGAAAGCGTGGCACAAAAACTTAGGAGCTAAGAGGTTGCCGTGAAAGACTTCTCTCTGATCACTGGAGCCTGATGATTGAGAGCCAGAGCAGAATCCTGACACTAATAGGAGCATATGTGTTGTCCTGAGGCTCTGTGGCTGCGGTACCCTTAACTAATTTAATGCAATTGCACAGCTGTTTAAAACTGCTATTCACCAGTGCAGACAATTGGTGGTAACAACCGGAACAGTAAAAGTGTCAAAAGGGCAGAGCAAACATGATAAATAACTTTCTTGCCATACATTCCTGCCTTTCAGCCCTTGCACCAAGAGGCACATGCTGCTTTGCCTAAGGAAGCTGCCCGCCTCCGCTTCTCAAAGCCAGGCCTCCGCCGCCGCTCGGTAGCCGGCCAGACCTGCCGTAATCCCTCGCTCTCCAGAAGGAGCAGTTCGGAAATGATTCCATAGCTACAGCTGTGGTAAGCCCCGAGGCCTAGGAATAAAAGCCTCAAAACTAAGCTGAGACATACAAAGCAGACTTTGCACTACTGCCTGGAAGGGCGCTGGGCTTTACCACGGCTAAGAAATTAATTCTCCCACCACCTGGGGAATAGCAAGTACACACAGTCCTGCACCCAGGGCAAAAGCGGATCGCTCACCTGGTGCAGTACCTCCTGGAGACGGCTCAAAGCCCCAAGGATCTGCACACACACGCTTGGGTTATTTAGCCACCCTCCTCTTGGAAACAAGACTTGTAGCGTTTGCGTCCCTGCAAGTCACGCAGAAACAGAACTTCGAATACTTGCCAGGCTTGGGCCCTGCGGCCCACGCAAGGCGGCAGTCAGATTTTTAAAGGGTAAATGGCCTCTTAGGAGAGCTGGCCCTTGCATGCTGATTTCCAGGAGATCAAGGGACTTAAAACAAAACAAAATTCCTGATGCACAGCCCATACAGCTCCCATGCAGTTAAAGAAAAGTACTGCCTGGATGTAGGCCTGCTTTGCGTGCAGAGGGAGATGTTGTTAGCACTCAAGCCAGCGCGCCAGGCGAAGCTGCAGCTCTGCTCTGTGCAACGAGAGTGAGAAAGCTCAGCAAATAAACAAAAAACCAACAAACCCACAAAACTTTCTAACTTGAATATTACTGGAAAAGGAAAGGTGATGTTCCCCGACTACGCTTGCCAAGCTGGAGACCGAAATGGTGATAGAGTTCGCCCCCCCCTCCCCTGCCCCGCATCACTAACCAGACCCTTAGAAGTTAAAAGATGCATTTGATTTGGGAACCCTGCTCCGTGGACGAAGTCAAACCTGTTCCTGTCCAGCAAGCGCAGGCTATCGCTGCGGCATATTCCGCACGTGGCGTTCGCCTGAGTGTCGGTAGGAATTTCATAGGCCTGGTCCGGTAGCACGGTGGCAGGGAACAGAGCAGTCGCTATAGCAGAGAAGTGCAGAGTACCCGTAAACCACAAATAGAGAAGGATTTAATTACATGCTTGGTTAATATTTACAAACATTGAAGGTGTTGTTAGGTACGTAAATAAAAGATGGAAATAAGAGACAGGGGCTGCAGTAGCCAAGCAAAGCCAAAATGTAACAGGTTAGAGTATTTATTGTGAACTGGCATATGCCTGGAGTTTGGAATGGAGACACACTATATCAACTGAAAGAATAAATAAATAAATATTGACATTGTTCTACACCTGTTTAGCCTCTGGAGACCAGTGATTTGTGGGACCATATGTTGGACAAAATGAGACTGTTCGTTGATAATTGTAAATGTGGTGACCCCTTGCAAACTGGATATTAAAAATATTAAGTAAATGGCAAATTTGAATTATACAGTAAAGAGGCTGTTCTCTACCATTAAAAGACGGCAGCTGTCAGGAGGAATTGATCATATGACACACGGTAACATTTATTTGATAGTAGACCTTGGTAAATGACATCCCAAATGATCTTTAGATTCTCAGACAAACACAGTCACTTCAGACTTGGGTTTAAACACGATGCTTCGGTGTCTTTGTCTTTCAGCTGAGACAATTTTTATCTGTTCCTCCTACACTACAGGGCTTGTTTGTTTTCTATTTTTTCTTTTAATCTGCTTTGCAGTATTTCAACTTCACGTGAAAGTATTATTAAATGAGAAACTGTAAACGATGGAGTTTGGAATTGGAAGTCAACACATGTGTTACTCTTTTTGCCAAAGGTATCAAGTAAGTTGCATAATTACCATAGTAATGTATCATCTTTGTCAACATGAACACAGCTTTCTATCAGCTTTGAAGGTGCCACTGGTGAACAACTGAATGTGCAGACTCCAGAGAGCAGCGGCCCAGGAGGAGCTGAGAGCATTCACAACGCCTTAGGAAGTTGCACAAGGAAATGAAGTAGAGACGGGTAGCGAGTAGTCACCAGCAGAAGTGCCAAACGCTCTCACTTACACGCTTCTACATCTGAGGCAGAGGAGAGAAACTGCAGACAGTTTTTGCAGCTTCCTTCCTGTTGTTTGTGATTCCGACTTCAAGACAAATGCATGAAGGTAAAGCAGCAGCCCATGTGGATTGATCCTTTTCACTCATCCAGAGAAACCCTTCCATACACAGGGCTCGATTTTTTTTCTCCCTCCGCTTCTGCTCTTAGGAAGTGCACGTTTCCCGTCTCACATTGTGCCGATCCTGTGGTGAGGCACTTGCAGAGTCTGCAGGTTGGGGCACGTGAAATAAGGAGCTGGAAGAAAGCACGCTGCTATTCCGTTGGAAGCGAAGGGGAGCGTAGGCCCATAGAACACCTCTTCCTTCCCTTCCTTGCTAACATCCAGCACCTGCAGGTCAAAGCGTACGAAATATTTCAGGGATCGCAGAAGGCAGCTGAAACAAATTTGCTGGCACACACCGCATATATGTACTATTAATCCCTGCAAAAAGGTAATTTCAGATCACTTTTAGGTGGTATTTATGGATCTGGTGATTTATTGCTGTCCTCATCTCCCGAATCTTATCCTAGGCTCAGGCACTCAGGAGCAGACAGTGACAGTGGATCCTGCTTCCTGGCAGCAGAACGTGCAACCGTGCAAGTAGGGCGCTCCGCACAGAAGCGCCGCTGTTACCACAAAGTAGGAATCATTTGTCAGCGTAGTGGTACACAGGGAGCAAGGGAGCTCTACCAGAGTTGGAAAGGCCAATTAAATGAATGACTTGAAGAAAATGAAGATATATGGAAAAAATGGATTTTTTTTTTTTTTTTTAATTCCAAAGGAGAGCGCAACCTCAAATTTGCTGAATTTGAAGATAAAAGGGCTAGCTTTACTGGTTAAAGCCAGGCACGCTGCCAACAACTGAGAAGGGGCAGCACACACAGCTCTGCCAAAGCGCTCGTTATACTTCTTTTTCCTTTAATGCGGGGACTGTCTCGGGCAGGCTGCCAGTTCACCACCAGTTTGGGGATGTGGACAAATGTCCATTTAAGCAAGCAAGATCCCAGGATCATTTTCACTTGTCCCTGAGCAGTATTTAAACCCAGGTGCAACGCTGCAAAGTACCTGCTGATTATAAATGAGCATGTTGGTGGAGTACAGCCATCGCCTTGATGTTGTGCTGATAATCCATCTGAAGCACTGTACGTCAGCTAGCGAAGCCAGTTTGAATGAATTTTTCCAACAGAAGTTGTTAGGTATGGTATCCAGCAATTTAGTAAAACGGAATTAAACTACGACCGGAACATGGTTTTAACTCCTCGTCTCGCACAATCTGTTCTTTACAAAGTCATGCTAATAAGTGTTCATTGTAAGACCAGCACCTCAACATGTAATACATTCCCTTCTTATGCTGAGCCTAACTTCTAGCATTATGGGACAGTTTAGAGGTGAAATCCTAAAATCCTTAGTTGGAAGCTAATGAAAAAATGCTGTTTATCAGCAAAAGTGCAGAAACTGAGATGTAAACAAGAGTTTCTGCCTCTAACTGCCCAGCTGGTCACAAAGTGATGGCTGTGATGGAGATTTGCTTCACTCAAAAAAAACATGCAGAAAGATAAGAATTCCTAATTTCTGTACAGGAATATCTGAAAGCCATGGATCTGCAGGTAAGCTGCTCTTACACGAGATGAGAGAGCAGAAGAGTTTGTTGGACAACCTACTGCCTACAGCAGGGATCAAAAAACTCCCCTTCAAGCTTTGAAGCAGTAAGCGCTAGGGCAGGTTGCAGGCTGACTGAACTTTGTCAAAGAACAACTCGTTAACTCTGGCTGCTCTTCAGAAAGACACCTTGGAGAGCAGAGGGAAAAAAAAAAATAATAATCATGAGACGGGCTGAAAAACTGTTAGCCCATGCCACACCATCTATTTCTGCGACCCTTTTACTTTTGAACTTGATTGTCGAACCTGAGAATATATACCAACTATTTTACCCATACGTACCCACTTTTTTACCCAAACCTTGCCAAAAGAGAGACTCCTCAACACTGTTTTACTAGAACATCTTAGAATAATTGGATCTAATGGCTCATCTGGAAATATTGTTACTATCCACAGTATTTCCTCTCTGTGTTTATGCGGGTTCAGTGACTGCGTAAGAAACGTCCTTAATCTCTCCACTTCACGTGCATTTCCTTTTTTGAATAACCCCTGTGCAAATTGTGTCCTTGCAAAATTATTGGAAAAGACTTTAAAAAGAAACCTAAATCACTCACCTGGATACATGCCAAAGGCTCATTTGTCCAAATCGAATAGCCGCCAACTAAATATATTCTACCATTGTGGACGGCGACTCCAGACTCATTTTGACCTAAAGCAAAAAAAAAAAAA
>VZTL01042343.1:53277-97487 GCA_013400535.1 Scopus umbretta | reverse complement strand
CTGCACCCTGATTTATTTATTTTTTTAAATTATATTTACCACCCCCCCCTCCTTGGGTAGGCTGCGTGGCGAGGGAGGACAGCCCAGTATTACTCCGGTAGTGGGGAAAAATAAAGCAGACTAGCTCTCTTAGGTACCCACTCACGCACCTCTGCTTGCGGAATTAATTTCCAGTGGAGTATAAATAACTAATCGTCGAGGTCAGCAGTGTGGTTGTTAGGCGTGCTTTTATTACACTTGATATATTTATCTCTATAGCAAACATACATCCCAGGTCCTTACTGTGGTAGATGTTATTCTTGGCATAAATGAAAACAAACAGTAAAAAAAAAAAAAAAATGCCTTGATGCATATTTACTCATTTGAGACACACAAGATTTCTCAACTCTCTGTAACGGTTGGGCTTGTATGTATCTAATACACTGAAATAACTCATTGTATTTGTATGTCTGAATTACATATTTGCCTGCTGGGCACACACGTTAAAGGAAAAACCTCCCTAATTATGGATCTTTCGGAGAGATTGGAAGGGTGACAAAGCCCTTGTAATCTTTTGGGTCAATTTTCATAAGCTCCAAAAGCTCTCTGAAAAGGAAATTAAATTTCAGTGCCGAGAAGGGACAGGAAATTCAAGGATATACAAAAGAAAGTCCCTATTCTACTTTGATCCTGTCCTCAGGAGTTCATTTACGTTGGTGCTTTTCAGTGGCATAAGTTAAATTAAAGAGTTGCCTTTAACTGGAGTCTTCCTGCCTCTTGGCGGTTCGAAAGATACTCAGTTATCAGCGCACTCCTCCTGTATATTATTTACAGGGCTTTAGCTGGAGGGGTGGCTCTGTGTGAAGCATCTGCTTTGACATAGTTGGATCGATACATCCATAGCGTCCCATGCGATCCATGCCAGCCGGTGCCTTCTGTAGTTGAGACGCTCACCCCTCCTCAATGTTTACGGCTCGATCCAAAGCCGGGGGTGCCCTGCCTGCTGGTCATAATGCCTTGACAGAGCTGCTCTCCTGTTAGAAGTAGTTGGGGTTGGCCCTGGGTTGTCTCTCCTGCTCTTGGCGAGGGCATGGGGGTTATCTGCAGGGCACGGCTGTGCGTGGTGCCCTTTCTGGGCTCACCTGGGAACCTGACGGTTTTTCATCTGTTTGAACACATGCGCAGGTGGTGGCCGGGGGTGGAGGAGGGAAGGGTTGGTTGTGAATAAAAAAGGTGGCTTTGCTTATTAGTTAAAGGCACTCGTTTTCTTGATTATCCTGGAAACAACAAAACCCCAGCGTAGGTCTATGGTGAACTTGGCACTCTGTTCCTCTGCCAATTTCTCACTTCATTTACTCTATTTTGGTGCTGCTGTAGGGTAACGTTTCAGCGGCAGCAGGTTTAAATCCTGTGCCTCAACAAAGTCCCAGCCTACGGTCCTGCCAAACCAGCTTTAAAGCTCCTGCTAGATTTTGAAAGTGCACTTCTGTCTGATACACGTTTATTTTACCTTTCTGCTAGCAGCATGTAAGAGTGTAGTCTCTGAAAGAGCAAAAGAAAAGAAAAATCCAATTCCTTATTCTTTTGGCTCGCTCACTTGGTGCATGGTCTGCTTGCGCAGTGGAGACAGCGAGTCGCTCTGTTTGTATTAAATTTTCACACATCCCAGCCAGAAATGAACTTGCAGCCTTGTTTGCAGTTTTTCTTCCAAACTTGATGATATTAATAATGGTGATGCCATCTCAGCTGAGGAAGGTAGCTTTTAAAACTAAACATCGTTTTACATCATACTTTGTACCTGCTTATCAATTTCCTTTTTTGTTTGTGTGAAACTGGGAGTAATTTGAGGGGAAATTAGGGTCACGCAGATGGCAGTTTCATCTTCTAGGTTATAACAGCATCTTTCATGCCAAGTGCATTGCAAAAGCTGCTGTTAAATGATAGTAGTAATACGTTTTCATTAAGAGCTTTTTTAGTAGTATTTTCAAAAGTGCGGTGAAGCAGAAATGAGCCTTAAAAAGCGAAGGAGTAAGAGCAAGTCCAGCTCCATAGCAAAATTTAAAGTGCTGTTAATCCCACCACCTGGTGGAGCTTTTCATGGCGCTGGCTGAGGGAACTCTGACTAAGGATGCATTTTTTGTCCTGTTTCAACATTGTCAGATGCTACATGTAGAGTTTCTTTAACTTTTTTCTTTCTCATACCAGACAATTCATTTCCTATTTCTTCTATATATTCTATACTCTGCAGAAGGCAGCATAGGACTATCAATGCCTCATCTGAAACAGCGCTCTATAGATAGATGAATCGGTGAAGTAGGAGATAAATTTCTTCCTTCCTGTCCTTGTCTTTCCCTTGCCACACACTTTTTTCTTTTCTCTTTTTTTTTTTTTCTTTCTTCCTCAAAGGCAATACAGTGCTGCCATAGAGCATGACTGTAACCTGGGCATCCAGAAGCTATTTGTTTTCACCTAGTAGCACTTCTTAAGTGGAAGAATTATTTTCAATAGCCAGCCCCTCTTCCACGATACTCTGATGAAAACTTTTAGTGCAAGTTCAGTTAGCTTTGGACTAATAATTTTGATATAAATATTGCTATAAAATATTTGCTAAACAGCCTGCATACAATCAAGCTTTGCAAGAAGAGAAGCACCTGTATTTTTGACTGATCTGGGATTACTGATATAGGTTAAAACATGAGCATAAATTACACTGACTAAGGCAAGGTGTGGCAGAGATACTTTTGCCCCTCTCTGACGTATGAAGTCCTGCCTAACTGCATCAGAGCCTGTCTGTCATGTTTATGTTATGCCTATTAGCTTCTAAATGGAAATCTGCGAAAGTCAAGGGTATGCAAGTTAAAAATAACTTTAGAAATACTTGTCAGCTCACACCTCAGAGTGGAATGACAACAGTGAGAAACTTCATTGTCCCATACGGAAGTTTCCTGAGCACAGTGGCTCCTGTAAGAGATGTAAGCTTGCAGACAACTTGCTGTTGTAAATGTTTGTAGTATTGCCATAGTGCCTGTGTCAGCAGACAACAGACTGACAGAGGCTTCGGCTAGCCTAGGAAGGTGGTAGCTCCCATCTGCCTCTTGAGTCCTGGCAGGCACAGTACACCTGGTCCCACTGGTGCCATGGATAAATGCCTTTGCAGCCCATGCAGAGCAGGTCTGCATCCCTCTCTGGGCTAGCCTGGTATTTGAAGAATGATTCAACTTGTTGCCCAGTAGGTATCTGCTGCTTTACACAAGTCTATGGAGCTGGACGGGGTCCACCCAAGGGTACTGGTACTGAGGGATCTGGCAGAGGTGCTCACCAAGCCCCTTTCCATCATCTATCAGCAGTCCTGGCTGACCGGGGAAGTTCCACTTGACTGGAGGNAGTGATCGTGCCCCTGTACTCGGCACTGGTGAGGCTGCACCTCAAATCCTGTGTTCAGTTTTGGGCCCCTTGCTACAAGAAGGACATTGAGGTGCTGGAGTGTGTCCAGAGAAGGGCAACGAAGCTGGTGAAGGGCCTGAAGCACAGGTCTTATGACGTGCGGCTGAGGGAACTGGGGTTGTTTAGTCTGGAGAAGAGGAGGCTGAGGGGAGACCTTATCGCTCTCTACTACTACCTGAAAGAAGGTTGTAGTGAAATGAGTGTTGTCTCTTCTCCCAAGTAGGAGGTGATAGGAGAAGAGGAGATGGCCTCAAGTTGTGCCAAGGCAGGTTTAGATTGGATATTAGGAAAAACTTTTTCACTGAAAGGGTTATCAGGCACTGGAATGGGCTACCCAGGCAAGTGGTTGACTCCCCATCCATGGAGGTATTTAAAAGATGGGTAAGAGGTGCTTAGAGACATGGTTTAGCAGTGGACAGGTACAGCTGGACTCAATGACCTTAAAGATCTTTCCCAGCCAAATGATTCTATGAATCTATGCTCAGTATTGCCCAACAGGTATCTGCTCCATGGAGCTGTGAATCATGTACCAGGCTTCAGGGATCTTTGCTTCTTAACCATAGTCACCTACTGCCATTTGAACTGCCTTGAAATATCTGTCCTGGCCTTCTGGAGCTAGTCCAGAAAGATGCGAGTCTCTAAATCCTTGTCTCATGTTTGAGACTCTGGGAAGGTGGCTTTGATGTCTAGGGCATCTCCAGTGGCATCTGAAACCTGTGTTTGGCAACTGAATTGATCCCGTGGGAGCTAGACATGCTCTCTGGGCACTAACCTTTAACTTGTGAAATAGATAACATTACCAACATAAATGGCCTGGCCTCTATTAAGGAGGTAAGTTCATTAGAGAGGAGTTGACTCCTACCTCATGTGACTCCTCTTGCTCTGGGCCACCCTGGTAGTCGTTAACAGCAGCCGCAGAGGAACTGCTGTCACCCTTCTGGTCACCTTTCCCACTCTCACCCCAACCTCCTCTTCCCATTGGTGCTGAGTGTCCCGTGCTCTGGTTTGTAAGTAGCAAACTCAAGTCACTTCGCAGAAAATGTCCCAGAAGGCTTTGAAAAGCTCCTGTAAGGCAGGGCGGCACAACACCCGCAGCTGAGAAATGGCCGTGGAGTGTGGAAAATGGGGGGCCCTGGGGGACAGGGAGCATTTTTAAAAGAAACTCCCAATGCCATCAGTAGAAGTTTGCTCTGAAATGTGAGTTAAGATTAGAGATGTTGTCAATTGTAAAGACTGTAGTAATTGTTAAAACGCAGTTCTGGGGAGAAAGGAGGATGGAAAAGCAATTCATTCCTGGCTCCGCTGCCTTTGAAGTGCTCTCAGTTAAGTTGCTTCATCTGGACCGATGTGCATGTCCTTCCCCTGGGAGAAGATGACTTGTGCCCTGCATACAAGGCAACAAAGCCTTTGGGCAGAGAGGAGGTGTATTATTTCAGGAAATCTGTGAGCCTCATAAACCCACAGCTGCTTCTGTCGGCTGATCGCAAGGTATCGTAGAGTACAAGAGAGGCACAATGTAGATGGTTGTACCCTGCATCTGGTGACAAATGTCTGTAGTGTAGCTTTCTTTGCTCTGAAGAAGTCATCTCAATGGAGTCTTTGTTTTTTTGCAGTAGCTTTTCCATTTCTTTGGAAGTCCTTTCTCCCAGCAGTAGTTTTTGATGCAGGCGCAGCCCTCCGCAGCTTTCCGCCCCAAAGGGTGTGAGTGAAGTAAAAGTGAGCGGCTGTGGTTGGAGCCCACAGGGTCCCAACATGACCTTCCCCACCTTGCTGGTGCCTGACACAGGATTGCTGCTGGTGTGGAGGTGACCATGCATACTCTAGGTATCCCTAAAACTCCCCCGAGCTGGATCAGTCCTTATCCATCCCTTTTGAGGATCGTTCTGTAGAGCAAAAACCGGTACAGTGAATTTGATGTATTAAATTGGATGCAATTTTAAAATGTCTCGGGACTAGGTAATTGCTACTGACATTTTCCCAGGATCAGTGGATTTTAAATTTTTTTTTTTTTTTTTTTTTTTTTTTTCTTTTTAGCTGTGGCATACCAACACAAAACAAAAGTTATTCCTTTTAAAGGACACTACATTATTTCTGAGGGCTGGGTCTTCAATCAATGACTTAATCTTACATATCTGAAATGCTGTGTGTGCTGACACATCACAGTGCTATACCAGCTCAACAAAGAAATCTAATTCTATCAAATCTGCCAGCTCAGTTAATATGACCCTGCCAGGCAAGCATAAGGCATAGCCTCTATTTTTTTTTTTGAGGTAGGAATCGGGTTCCCTGTCTCCAGCTCAAATTCAATGCACACTACACATGGCTAGATTTAGATTTTTTTTTTAAGTATCTGCTTACATCCTGGCATGCAAAACCATAGGTCAAATTGGAAGATGTCATGTGAATATTTGGGTTGAAACGTACCAGTTTGAGTCCTACAGACAGTCCTTTGGGATTGGTCTTGAATCAGAGACCTGTGTTACTTCATCCTGAGACTTCTACAAAGTCATATGTAAAGAACATGGTATAGGGCTACTTGCAACATAAATTGGAGCTGACCTTACAGTATTTGTTTCTTTCATGACACCCAACAGTACATCCAAAGCTGTCAGGGTGCAATAAGGGCATCCACGCCTATATCTTAAATTCCTTTAGTTTGGCGGGATATGGTGATGCCTTTTACGTGACCTGACCTTTGGGCAGATATGCAGGCTGTAGCCTGTATTAGTGTGAGACCTTAGCTGCTAAACACTATTGCTCCATGCATCTAATGCTTTCACCTACTAGATCTTGCTTTAAATCAATTTATGCAGATGATCTGACTTGGATTTTTTTTGGTGAAAAAAATGAGAAAAATATTGGTTTACCTTGAATCAAAGCAAACCTTAATTAAACAAAAGCAGGTCAAGATATTTATGGTTTTGATCAACTGAGGCATTCTTGCTTTTTTGGTTTACTTAATATTAATTCCAGGTCCATTTCAAACTCTCAGGTAGTCAAAATTACTCATTTTGAAAGAGCCAAGAAGTAAGTTTGCCTTCAGAAATGTCAGAATGATTCCTCTGGATTTGATGTGACCTGCATCGACACAGTTTATGCAGGCCGATGGCAATACAGATACTACACCTGAATTTGGGGTTTTGTTTCTTGTCTCTTTGAAACTATTTTTGTATTGAAGTTATTATTCTTCAGAAGGTTCACCCAGCTTTTCTCTTCAGGGACAATTCTGTGCATTTCAAGTAAAGAAAGGATCTCTTCTGCTTCTCAGTCTAATGCTTATTAGAAGAATTAGAAGTCTTCCTTCTTGATCTCTCTCTTCTCTTCCCCTCTCCCTCATCCTCTACTTTTCCCCTTCAGATAAAATTTGCTCTTGTTGAAAAGTGAAGACTGTATGATCAGGTCTCCTGTGGCTTCACTCTGCGTCTTACAAACAGACCTACTGCCCTTCCCAAACAGTTGGCTTAATTCTACCCTGAAAATTCACCCTGAAAAGTAAAAGTGAACTTTTTCTTGCCCTGTATGCCATCAACAAAAAAGTCCGGCATCAAACTTCTAATGCTGAGGGCTGCCTAATATCTTTAGGTGATAAAGCAGAACCACCGGTGGAAACACAAAATGGGTAGATACTAAGTTTGCAGACAGGACATGGAGGCACATACAGTTCAGCAGCTGCGAATGCCATAACCTTTGCAGTGAAGTTATGCAAGTTATGATGAAGTCATGTCTCATGCTCTGGAGATTATGCTGTAATGGCAGCACAGAAATGCAAGGAAAAATTGCATTAGCCTTTCTAAAGGGTTAGTAGTTAAGCAGACCTTTGCGAAAACTTTTCTTGCTGAGGAAGGCAATACTCAAATGTAAACTGGCTCTTATAAAATATCATATGGAAATCAAAGTCTTCTTTTATGGTGCTAAGAGGAGGAAAACAGTTTGGAAGGGTAGTGTGGGGATGCTTTGTAAATTTGGCAAATGGCAGCGTGGTTTTTTTTTTTTGGAGGGGCTGCCAGAAATGCCTATGGTGTGGCTTACCTGTGTAACTGGGGACTGGAATGGATTCATGGGGAGTGCCTGGGCGGGAGGTGCAGCTGTGGGGCCAGAAGATATAGCTTTGCTTCAAGATCTCATCTCCAGGTGAAAAACTTACCTCCACTGACATTATTCTGATGGCTGCAATGTGGTGATATGAGATGCCCATAGAAATACAATGTGTGTGTGAGATACTGAGAGCTTCTTCAGAGCTTCAGGGAGAGTTTTCCAAGTTTCATCTCTATTTCCCTCCTTCCTGAATGGGCACTGAAATGTCCTTCAGTCCTGCTGTTCTGCTGCCCTTCTGTAGTTTTTGTCCCTCTTTGCCTGTGTTCTTCTCATCAGTCCCATTTCTGCAACTGCTCCTTGCTAGAGGAGAACAGACTATTTCTGCAGCTCCCACCACTCCCTGTGTTCTCTGCATGCCAAGGTCAGAGCAAACCAAGACATTGGGAGAGATGGGGAGACTTAAACTTTGCATCTGAGGACAAGTGTGTGGCGGTGGGAGGACACTCTTATGGCTGAGGACCTAGAGTTGGCTTGGAGAGCTGAGCCCTGTCCCATTTCGGCTCTCTGCTCCAGTCTTGCCAGCTGTAAATGACAGTGTTTCAGTTTCCTGGAGGTTGAATTCAGCCTGTAAAATGCATGGAGACTTCAGTAAAGATATAAACGTTTCCCTTTTGACCAATAGCTTGATTTTTTGAATCGGGAAAGTAAAAGGAAGTCTTCAACCGCATGGACAGAAGAGCTTTAGAGATGGGACGTTAGCTTTAGCAATTCACTGTCTGCCATTCCGTTGAATAGTGCCCTCATCAGAGATGTGCAGAAGCACTGCCGCTGCAACAAAAATCACCCATATTTCTGCTTTGTCTACTACAATGGTGTTATGGCTGTAGTGCTGCAGCGATCATGCAATTTGGTGCTTTTTCCATGTGCCTGCTGGTGCCCTGCTTTTGCTTGCCTGGTTCCTGAGCCCTTACAGAGGAACATAAAGTGTCATTGATTCACCGTGGCTGTCGCCGCAGATTTTCTGTGAATATTGCAAAAATATGCAAAAATAGATATGCAAAATTTAAAACTGCTTCAGACCAGAAATGATAGAGGAAAAGCCTGTATCGTGGTAGCAGGATGCGTAAAATAGCAGCAGCCACACAACTCTGTGATAAAACTGTGGGGATGCTGGAGCACAGCCATCCTGCCAACTCAAATGGCCATTTCATTAGCTTGCTAGGGCAGCGGGATGTATATGTAGTCTGGGAAACAACCTGGTAGACCAAACCCATTAAAAAGCATACTGATTACAGTCAAACTTTGCCCCAGGTCACCAGATTAGGTTTGATAGGACTTGTATAAGTATATACGTACTTATGTGCGATATTCAAGTGTTTTTTAGCTCCTTTGAGAAACTGGAGTGTTTCATTCACTGTAGGTAGGATATATGCACTGTAAAATATTTGAGGACACTGGAGAACTGTGATGCATGTTCCAGACTGAGGAAAAATGGGGTGATTTACATCTCTTACATTTATATCCTGTAACTTGAGTGAAATTCCCACTTGTAATAGAAGTTGAGGCACCTACTTCTATTTTTTTTTTTAATGGTCCTTTAGAATGATGGAAGTTTTCAGGAAAAAAAAAAGTATCGATCAATATATATGTTGGTCCTCCAAGTGTTGCTGTGATTTGACATAATGCTCACAATTCAAACAGTTAAATTATAGCAACATGAGTTGGGTGTAAATGTCCAGATAAGACATTGATTTGTGCCCTACCTGGGGTTCTCCTAAAGCACCGTAACTGGCATGTAAAATGTCCAATGCTTCCAACAAAAATAAGCAGCTACATAAGTGGTCATGAGACCAAAGAGTGAAGGAGCAGGAGATGGATGCTGGCTGTTGAAAAAATATAAGGTTGTTAAAAAATACAAGGTGATACAGTAATTGCAGAAGTGGCTAAAACATTTGGTAGTAGCAATGAAACAAAGGAGTTTAGAATAAGCTGCCTCTCTGCAAGAGGAGAGTCTCCTGTCAACACCAAATTGAGTGTAAGCATTGGCAGAAGATGTTGCTATGTAATTGCAATTCATTTTGGAATATTTTTAATAGGGGAAAAACTGGAGGTTTGGATGGAAAAGAACTGATAGGTTAGAACTACCATCCCAGCGCGTTCAGAGGGGGATGTCTCCGTTTCACACAGCACCTGGAGAAGAGGCTGCTCCGTTCCTCCTCTGCTGTCATCTGACCTACTGCTGGCATAAGAAAGGGCCGCATTTGTTGTGCTTTGTTTCTGCTGGCTTAAAAGGAGGCCACGTACTTTTCCTTACCTGTAAAAGCTCTGGATGAAGAATGCTATTTAAAGCTAAAATTTTACCAGATTAAGCCGGAATTGTTAGGTGCAGCCACTGCCTCTATTGTTTCTTGGAGAACATCAACCCCCACCCGAGTTTAGATAGTAGTCCTTTGTCCCTGTGGTTTAAAATACCCAAGTCCTGTCTTTGTGGACTGTTGTCACACTAATTGACAAACAGTCCTAAGAAATTTGCCCCATTTAAAGTTGTTATTTTGGAAAAAGGACAGTTGTCCTGTGGGAACAAGCCTGACCAAGAGTTAGATGTTAGTGCAGCAGAAAACAATCCTTAGATCCTCCTGAGGGGAGCTGTCATGGACCCACACATCCCAGTTTTCTTCTTTCATCTGTGTGTGAATTTCTTAAAGAAGCTTTGCTCAGAATGTCATTTCCCTGATTTATCTTACCACACGCAAACTTAGAGGTTCTCTGTATTTTATGGGAGAAAAAAAAAAAACCAAAAACAACACACCACCAAAAAACCGACAAACCTGCATAGTTTCATTTTGGAAAACTGCATTTCATCAAGGTGTAACTCTCCCCTGAGGTTGTTCTCAGAGCCACTAACCACACTTTTGGCATGTCTCTGGATTTGGAAAATAATATTATGAGTCTGGCTGTTGTCTGCCAGTAAAAATGTTACACACTGTCTTGCTTGGAAATTTACTGGCTGTGATACGCAGAAGATATCGGTGAGTAGCTTCTCATGGAATAGACTGGAGGTAGAACAAGAGACCCTGAGGCAACCTGCTGCTCTGCCTATGGGAGTTTCAGGCTTGCTTGGCAGAGGTGCACACACCCGAGGGTGCAATTACTAGGGTGGCATGTAACCCTTCCCACTCTTGGAAGAAACCATCTGGCTTTTCAAGACAGCTTTTTCACAGGGTAAAACTTGGTGCCATTGAAACTGGTGCCACCCACTCCTGCACTGCTGACATCCTCCTCAATTAAATTGTGAAATGTGGCATTCTGCCATCAAAAAACCAGGGCTGAGTTGAGTGTAAAACCAGGTGAGACTTGCTTGTTTTGAAAAGCATCTCCTTCACAGTCTCTCACCTCTACAAAGGGAACCTTTACCTTGTGTCAAAGCCTGGATGCCTTTTTTCCTTTTGTATGTAAACAGGCTTAATTTGACAAATGTAGCTCTTGGAGACAGAAATTCTGTTATTAGGGCACTGACACTTTTCTGAATATTAAAAACCCTTTTGCTTTTATAGCTGTCAGAATCAATCTTTCCGATCTCCCCTTCCAGCTGCCATACTCTCTTCTGAGCTGATTGCTACTCCTGAGCAGGTACGTGGCAGCATCGCTTTGGCTGGCTCAGACAATATTGACTTCCAAGGAAATTAAGGTGATTCTGCATCTTGGAACAAGTGCTGTGTTTTGCTTTTAATCTTCTCTTCCATCAGTAACAAATGCTGCATGATGGTTTCACCTTTCTCCAAGAGAGAATAGGGTCATGCACCATAACCTTGAGTATAGACTTGTCATATCTAATGAGCTCATTAGGGCTTGATCTGTTCATTACCTGGAGCCTGTTGAAGGCAATACCAAAATATCTCACGGAGACAGAGTGAGTAGCATGCTTCCCTCTGAGTCAACACAAGGATGTTGCTCAGCAAGTGTGTTCAAATCATTTGCTGAAGCTGTCATCTGCTTAATGAGACTTACAAAGCTTGTGACTTCTCATAATCTTTAAAACACATGGCACTTGTATGAACAGGTTTGTTGATGGTGGTTTCCTTACTCAAAACCAACAGGACTCTTCAATCTGTATAGCAGAGTACTTGGAGCCATCAGTCATCACTGTCCAAGAGTCCAGTTGAAGATATAAACAAATCTGCTTTTTTACAAAGTTACCCTCCCCTCCCCAAAGAAAATTCTTTTATAGGTGTGGCAGCCCTTGACAGTCCACTTATAGCTCCTATTGAATTTCAACTTCCTGTACAAAGTCGTTAGGACATGAGATTGTTACAAGACTTTTATTTTGCTCAAAGGCCAAGAGGCAAGGGTTCCTTGGCAACAGTATATGGTAAAACATTTCAGATCTGATGAACTTTGACATGCACTGGGAACCTGCAGAGTAACTTGAGTGTTGGAAGAGTTAAAATTGTTCTTTTTTTTTTTTTTTTCAGGAGGTGCAGAACAAAACAACACAGTTGGCATCTAGAATTAAAGGTGTCCTTCAGTCTGCTCAGTAGGCTATTTTGGGAGGCATAAATGATGTAAGCATCATGGCAGAGAGACTAAACTACTCCACATCAAATGAGAATAGTATTTATGTGGGCTCATGCTATCCTTCTCAGGGGGTAGCTTCATAGTTCCCCATCACTCGTGAGATTTCAATCTTGATCAAAATAGAACGGGGATTTATATCTTAGCCTCTTTCACCAGGATTTTCTCGGTGCACGCTCAAAACTGGTGTGTTAGTGGGATGTACTGCGAGCACAATGAATGGCAAAACTTGTGGCTTTTTGGTATAGTTGCACAGTGATGCATAGTTTTATCAAGGTTCTTGATCTTACCTGAAAATAAGCAAGGTACTCGCTGGCGTGTTTGTCTTTTTATTGCCTGACCCTTCAAAGGAGATGGTGGCAGGGGAAGGATACAAGTGACTTTCAGTTGACACTTTTCGTTTGTAGCAATGCTGGAATTCCTTTGAGATGCTTCCTAAGGTTGTTACATACATCTGGCAAAAACTCTGCTTATGTTTTCCATTTATATATGCCCAGAACCAGACACAGATGCTGTAAATCAAAGTAATTAAATGCGTTGGTTTCCTGTAAAAGATGGTTATTGTAGTTCATTTCATGGTTCAGGGGTCAGGAGGGATCTTTAAATACAACTTTGCTCTGCCTGTGTAATTTGAAGGGTTTTTTTGTTGTTGTTCTTGTTGGTTTTTAATTGCAAGGCTTATTTAATAACCTTGTAGGCAGAAATATTTTGCAATGACAAATGTCTTCTTTTGGGTGTTATCAGCAGCACTTCCTTCGCTCTTCAGTTCAGAGTGCTTTAGGCAGAATGGGAGAGGGACATGCTGAAGGAGAACATCTTTGTACTTAGCAGAATTAGAATAAGCCCAGCAAGCACATGGTTTGTGCTTAATTCCAAGAGCCTGAATCTGATCTCACTCCTACTAATCTCTAAAGGGATTATTCCTGATTTACACCATGCTGAATGAAATCAGAATCTGGCCCTGAAAGCCTATTTGTACTTCAGACATTGTCTCAAGGCAGCTGAGCTGCAAATATGAAAAAGAAGCTTGGCTTCCCGCAGGTTAATTGTTTAAATTTGTCAAGCTAAGTGGCCTATAGCTTGTTTAGCAGGGTTTATTTTAAACTAAAGACTCTTTATCCAGGAAACTGTGTTGCAAAAACTCAGGCTAGAATCCACTTACCTCTATTGGACTAATAAGAGATGGCAATCAGAGGACCCTCTTTGGTACAACACAGTGCTCTTTATTTGCATAGTACCTTTCATCTGAGGATATTAAATAACTACTTCATTGCAATTCTGGAAGCTGTTCAGCCAGACAAGTCTTTTTAATGACCTGCAGTGACTCTAGTTGCTAGCAGTGAAGTAAAAATAAGCTAATACACAAGGTCTCTGGTCCTGACTGACATCTGTAAGAAAAGGTCTGCAACTTTGAACAGGGTGAGGCTGTTAGCTGAAAATGCTGGGCTTTCTGGAATAAAGACTATGGAATACTTATCTGCTGTGAAGAAAATTGATCTTTATTAGCATAAGTTCAGCTAGTGTTCACTGAGACAAGTACCAAAGGCAAACGTACATTTTTGTGGTGGGAAAGCACAGATTGCCTTTAGAGCATCATGGCCATCTCCTTTACAGCCCAAAATAGATATATTTGTCATTTACAGTTTGATTGTCTACATACTCATTTTTAAGGCTGTGTTTATATCATATGTATCTGCATGGAGATAAAAGGAAAGTGGAATACACCTTTATACACTTGTTCTTTTAGGATCTCTGAAGGAAACTAGTATGTTATTATATACCCATGCATGTTCTTAAATGAACAAGTCAATTTTGGTGTAGTGAGACACTTGCACAGTGTTTGAACTACCTAAACGCAGCCATATAATGTCAGGGAGCAAGATGGGTGGCCTCATGTACTGGCCTGCCTTTTTCCCTTTGAAAATTTTATTCTTGAATTCTGTTGTTGGCTTTGATTTTCGCAATAGCTGTCTCTCTGCCATGACTATTTGAGATGCTCCAAGCCTTAAACTATAGTAGTGCTATATAGCAATCAGGGTCATTAATATTTATAAATACTAAAAGCATGGGGGACGTGAGTGACAGAATCAAATGTCTTAATTACTGTACTTGGGAAGAGATAGTAAATGACTGTCTCAGCAGACGAGCAGGGTGTATTTGCAAAGGGAAATGACAAGGCACAGAGAAGGTTGTTTTGATGACCGCAGAGGGTCCTGTGTTTATGGACCGTAGGATACCTACAGCCCATAATTCACCCAGTGTAGTGAAAAAACACTGAATTCTGGGACTCTTGGCCAAAAGGCACAATACAAGAAGATTTTACTCACACTGGTGCAGTTATCCCATATAAACATCTGCTCCTGCTGTGGAGCTGAGTCACCTTTTCCTGGCTGAAAGTGTGGCTACGACGTTAAATATATTGAACCAAATTTGACATGCACAGCCATTTGACTGGAGAATACCCTTAATTTTCTTTACAATGAGTAAGGAAGTCTGCTACTTCATCAAAGGTGTAATTTAGCTTTATTACTAGTTTTTTCAAGTTGTTAGCCGTGACTAATGTAAGCCCTCCCTGTCTATCAGCAGAGAGTGGAGGACCTAATGACTGTATTCCTGGAAAAGAGACTTCATTGATTTAAACTGAAATATCTGGTGAGCGATGCTCTGAGGAGTTTGCTTTAAGAATAAAAACCTGTTTGGCTTTGTTTAAGGAACCTAGAAAACCATGTCATGAACTCTCAGTATTTTTCTCCGTTTTCCACAAACACACCATCATCATCATCTTCGCAGGACCATGCCTCTCTACTTTTCTATATTCTTTATCAATTACNTGTTTAGTCTGGAGAAGAGGAGGCTGAGGGGAGACCTTATTGCTCTCTACTACTACCTGAAAGCTTTACAGCAATATTAGGGAAAATTTCTTCACTGAGGGTAATCAAGCACTGGAATGGGCTGCCCAGGGAAGTGATTGAGTCCCCATCCCTGGAGGTATTTAAATGACATGTACATGTGGCACTTAGGGACATGGTTTAGTGGTGTACTTGGCAGCGTTAGGTTTATGGTTGGACTTGATGATCTTAAAGGTCTTTTCCAACCTAAATGATTCTCTGATTCACCTGATATAAACCAGAATAAGTGTCATAGCCACGTAAGCAAATGTACAATTTAATGAGGGAATGAAACCTCCTGGTTTCATTCACCACTCAGCAAAGCTCTCCCCTCCTGCTTCCTCTCCTCTGCAGCAACATGTGCATCAACCTGGGTCAGCTTCATCAAAAATGAAGCTTCCTTTGGAGCTTTTGCTGTTTGATTGAATCAAATTGCTCTAAATATTCTGTCCATCTGTATCTCCGCTGTAGGGTAAAAGATAATTTTTCCCTATTCATTTCTGCTCTCACTGGTCCCACTAAGGCTGTTGCCACAGCAGATGTAGAGGTGGAGAAACTTCCAAATATACCGTGTGCCAGATATAAACTATACTGCCTTACCAAACTGGTTAATGTTGTGTAGCTGAGAATCCTGTATTGTAGGAAAAGCTTCATATTATTGGCCAAGCACTTCATAATTTTCTGGTATTTCTAAAATGGATGCTAGCACTTGGAAATACTGAGTAATTTTTAATTGAAGGGATATGATCAGTAGGTGATTAGTTTGTGAAGTGCCTTGGATGTATGCTGTGTTGTAGAGACAAGCCATCTGGAGCCAGCCGGTGGTTTAGCTTCTGTAATGAGTACCCACAGACTGTCATGACAAAATGACCAGCTTTATTACATTGATGAAGATCTTGAGTAATTCAATTCATTTTCACAGATCCAAATGAACTAAAATGAGAACATAATTTGGCCCAAAGTTTTAGTTTCATGCTCTTAATCATTAAGCTGGGATCATCAATGTATCTTCTGGTATCCTTAATATAAGCAGCCACCGCAAATCAGACTATTGAGTTCCTTACTCTGCCTGCAGCTTTTACCAAATTTGCTGTGGGCAGGATTTCACCTTGTTTTGCCTGGACAAGCAGTGTGGCTCCCTTAGATATTTCTTGTATTTGCTGCTCCTCTAACTTGCTAGCATAGTGCTCTGCTTTGGGGTAGGCTGGCAGGGTAGAAGAATTGTAGAATCATAGAATAGTTTGGGTTGGAAGGGACTTCTAAACGTCCTCGAGTTCACCCCCCTGCAGTAAGCAGGAGCATCTTCAACTAGCTCAAGTTGCTCAGAGCCCCGTCCAACCTGACGTTGACTGTTTCCAGGGATGGAGCACCTACAGCCTCTCGGGGCAACCTGTTGCGGCAGTACTGTCTCACTAGTGGGGGTTACTGGGCAGAAGGAATCCCATCATAAATCTGTCTTGGTTACAAAGCCCATAGCTTGCATTGCTGAAGGGTACCTGGGCAGTACTGTTACCTGCAGCAGTGGTGACTGTGTTGCCAGTCTTGTAGCTGTTGGAATTAATTGCTCTAAAATGAAGATTGATTAGCAGTATCACACCAAAACTAATCCTCCCTCTTTCTGAAATTATCATTACACACTCTTTTTGCTGAAGTCCAATCAATCATGGTGATGTACAGCATTAAAGCTTGAATCGGAAGTGCTGCCCTGTATCCCATGTATCAAGGGGTGTAGGAAGAAATGAGGGTGACTGGAGGGAGTGACTGGAAGTAGCTGAAAGAAAAAAAAAAAAAATCCTTGAGAAGGCTTTGATCTGAAGTTGGATATCTGTGTATCGAAGGGGAAGTACACTTCTAGGAGAAGGGCACAGTCTGCATGTAAGTAGATGTATTCTATTAGATGTGCAGAGATCGAGGTGTCAGAGCCTTTAACTGCTCATCGGGCAGCCTTATCTTGCATTTTTTCTCTTAATTTTTCCCTTGTGTTTAAGAAACATTTTTTCCTTTTATTCTGTGAAGCATTCTTATGCAAAGCCAAATCTCCTGCAACTCAGGCAAGCCATTTGTAGCACAACTAGAGCAAAGAGACACAGGAGTTTGGGCTTTGCATAAAAATACATCACTTCCCCCCCCAAACTTGTTATTAAGTGAGCGGTACTTTAATGAAGCGTTTCATGAAGAAAAAGAAATGCAACTGCTGTCCTGTAGATTGTTCCCAGATCCCTGAAGGAAAGTGTATTTACAGATTAAAGCCTTTACTGTTGCCTGTGTCATTGCGAAGCGAATAATGAGCAGGACTTGAAAAGCTCTGGTGACTCCTGGTTTGGAGTACCAGCCCTTCTCAGAACATCAACTAACCATGCCAGCACTTTTTCATGGAACCAGATGACTAGATTCTCCCCCAGTTTAATGTTGCTAATGACTATGTGAACAAGGCTTAAAATGTAAGCACGCGTTTAAAATCTCAGATTCAGCATTTGAACTTAAACAAGTCTGTACAGGAAGAGACTGTTGGGAAAGGAAGCATCAGTTGAAAATTGTCAAGTCTTCCATTTTTTATTGCGATTTCCCCAAAGCCATGCAATCCACGACAGACCCGGAATAAATTGGAGGAATCAGGTTCTTGCTCTAAGCATGGAGAAGTGGCGTGCTCTGAACGCTGGCTCGTGATGAACAAGCCAGTGGTCTCTCACTCAGCAAGAGGCGAGTCACTTGGGTAATTCGTTTTTTAAACAGCAGAACTGAAGACATGCTTCAAGCAGCCTCAGACAGCCAAAGAGGAATAAACTTCACCTTAAAACCTTGTGTTTGTGTCATTACCTTCTTTTTCCTTTTTTTTTCCCCTGCAGTCGCAATGTGTCAGTGGATAACAATGGGAAGGGGTGCTATGCCACATGTGGGAATAATAAAAGCTAGCGAGGTCTACATGGTGAGGTCCCAAACTGCAACAAGAAAAATGGGAGCACCTCTCTTGCCTTCTAATGTACGGGAAAGAAAAATAGAAGCAGGTTTAGATGGAGCATTTGGGCAAGCTGAGCACAAATTTTCCCTACACAAGGTACTTCTTTGAGCAGGTGAGGAGATAGATATAGATATATACACACAAACAATTACCCATCCTTGATCAAGAGAAACCGCTTCTGGCTGACTGAAGTCTGTTATTTATGAAATATCCAGATGATGTCTGTAACACATTCTGCTGATATGAGCCTGAATCAATAGCCTCCCAACTGCACTTTCCAGCAACATCTGGTAACTCTTGGCCCCTCTACCTGCAGTGCTGCTATAGCCACTGCTTTGAAAAGATGGGTTTCAGTGACAATATTGATCTGA
The DNA here is from genome assembly GCA_013400535.1 of Scopus umbretta. Lineage (NCBI taxonomy): Eukaryota > Metazoa > Chordata > Aves > Pelecaniformes > Scopidae > Scopus > Scopus umbretta. The sequence goes on along the minus strand of VZTL01042343.1, from coordinate 79,239 downwards.
GCTTATTCTTAACTACTCTATAATCACAGGCTGAGCACTGGTGACCCACAATTTCAGGGAAAGAAGGTAACATTTACTTTATCTTTGTTCCAACAAAATTCTGTGATATGATCTCTGATTCCAGCCTTTGAAGGGGTCCCTTTTATAGACATTAGGCAAAGAGGGATTCTGCTCATTTTTAAAGTGAGCGAAAGGGGATAGACTTTGGATAGGATGCTGGATTGAAGACAGGGTTTCATTTCTATCTCTGCTGTACAAGAGCTGGGAACTCCACTTTGGCTGGTGCGGTTTTGTCAGCTACAGACTATAACTGCTACTTTGCACCTCTTTCAGAGCTTGTCTGGTTTTAATTAATATTTCTCTTCTATCCCTTTTTAAAATGTGCTATCACACTAAAATTTTTTGGAACAGAGCTGGATGGGTCTGCACAGTATGCTGAAGTATTGACAATCCTTAAGCATCTACTGTTGAATAGTTGAAATGCAGATGGCTTATTCTGTGGGGTAGTCACAGATGCCGAAAGTTTAAAGTAATGAAGACATATGGGGAACCTTTGAGTGTGCAGTATAAGGAGACTCTGGTAGCATAAATAATGCTATGGATTCTTTTTTTCTCTCTTTAAGGGTTCTCCATATCCCTTGTTATGCAAACATGACTGATGAGATGTTAAAATGTGCCAGAGTATTATTCCTTGAGACTCCACTGTTGTGGATGGAGAAGGGAGTATTTAATGCTTACTTGATCCTAAATACACCTTCTTATAAAATAAAAGTGTGCTTCCTTTTGCTGGACAGGCATTTTACGGTACCTGAGCTCTCAATACATGAGAGTATCAACTAAATTTAAAGCTAAATTAACTAAATAGTTTTGGTTTTGTAAACCTTAATATACAAGATGAGAAGAATGAATGTGGCTCATTAATAGATCTTGATAGGTAGTAGACATGGTTGTAGATGACAGCATGTGGTTGGCAGTGTGTTGAGAGTAGTTGTCCCTCAGCAGGATTTGGTGGCCCTGCTTGGCAAAGAGGTGGAACATTCTTGGAAATGATATCAAAGTCGGATGCTGCTGGCTGCCTGCTCATGAAAGCAGAGGTGAAATCCAGCCACAATGACCCTTGAGCAGTGAAGGGCGCATGGGTATGGGAATGGATCAGTCCAGGTGCACAGTAGTGCCCCATGGGATCGTAGTTTGGAGGGCTGCCAGGCCCAGAGTAGCTGCAATGTGTGTCAACCTTTCAAGCAGAAAACCTTGGTGGGTGGAGGAATTACTGCTGCCCAGGCAACTCCACAATCTGAGGTGCCGTGTGGACTGCAATTACCCTGGTACCTACCCAGAGATGTTAGTCTCATACTTCACTTGACATTCAGTGATAGAGAGTGGAGGGAGCCACTACCACAACACTTGTCTTTTTTTTTTTCTCTGGTAGGATGAAACCCAGAACAGTATTATCTCTGTCTTCTCTTGGTCGCAGCACTGGGAAGGGGGATGGAGATGTAGTGATTGCACCCATGACAGGGAAGGTGGTTTCAGGTTTGCAGGGCTCCCAATCTGCGGCAGCTCCAGTACATTTTGTTCCCAGGCATGTCTTTATTCTTCATTTCTGTGGCTTTTCACATAAGAAAGCACTGAGAGCGCTGTTCTCCTGGGTGTCCTGGGCTGGTGGTGAGGACAAAAAGGGGGTGAGGGGAAGCTGTCAAGAGGAGTCAGTGCTCAGAGGAGCCAAGAAAACAAATAGCTAGAAAAAAAAGCCTGGTTTCTGCGACTCATTTCCTTAGGAAGTACAACAGGGAGCAAAAACATGTGGGGTGGCTAAGATATGAAGGAAAATCATTCCTATGTTTGGCGAGAAGCCCTGCCCTTCAGCACTGAGGGTAGGGCTCGGTTTCCACGTCTCTCTCCAGGTCTAGCACATGTGTGGCTCTCCTGTTCCATCTGCCCCCTCTCAGTGCTGCTGGCTGACAGCACTATTGGCAGAATCAATACTGGGAATAATACGCTGCTGCAACCTCGTAATTTAGAAATGACCTTGCAGAAGGAAGTATGTTCTCCGGCGTCGCCAAGGGAACTGGAGCTTCATTTTCTTTTAAGAATACTCTGGTTTCTTTTAATTGGGAGAAAACTGCTCGCCTTATGGAATAAGAGGGAGCGCATGGAGGACGGCATGGAAGGAAGCAGTTCATCCTCCTTCTGGAGCAGAGAGTATTTTCCTGTCTTGGAACTGCGCTTAGAGTGCAGGAGATGAGTGTGGGATGGATCCGACCAAGTGCAAGCACTGGTAACACATGTGCTGGTGTCAGAGCTGGTTATCTGTCCTCCTTTTATAGGTCACAGAGAGAAATAGGTACTTTAGCACGTGATTAATCTTATTCTAGAGGAAACATCTTAAAAACAATCTCTGGAGGTGGGACTTCATTTCTGTTGATAGTTAATAAGCCTTGATGACTTGTTCAGGAGTTGAAGTGTAAAGCTAGATCAGATGGGTCTTGCTGTGGCACGGCTAGGAGTTAGATCCCATTAACCTCTTTGCTAGGGATGCAAGTGCCGTAGGGTAGATGCTGGGGCATCTAAACTGAGGGAGCCAACGCTGATTTTGTGGTTTTCTTGTTCTGTAGAGAATTGAAGCACTAAGGCTGTGTCTGTCAGGTAAGCTGATGGGAGGCTTTCAGAGCCCAAACAAACAGCACTGAGTTGTCTGCACTTTACTGAGAGTCAGTGAGAGCTGTGCCTACCTGCTTCTTTTATGCCATTAAAAACAAAAAAATCTCTATATTTTGGTGTTACCTATTGAAAAAAAAATCCAGGATATAGGTGCTGTCGCTTGTAGTTGAGTGTGAAAGACATGGAGAAGTGTCTTTATGGTCCAAAATTAACAGGACCTGCTCCTCTTTCTGTAGGAAGGAAAAAAATATTAATGGCCTGATTGATTCAGAGCTGCCTTGCAGACCCCAGGACCCAGACTCTTTTTCATAAAAGCTTACTACACAACTTCCTCAAGTATTTAATACTTGGCCTTGTCCCCTGCTTGAACGGATGCTGGGAGCCCTCTGCCACAGGGCAAATGTGAGCGTTTTTTTTTTCTGAAATGAAAGAATAGCAACATTTAAGTTCCAGTGAGGCGCTGCTGCTTTGTCAGTCCAGTTGACCCTGAAACTTGCCACTGCACTACCGTTCTGAGTAAGCTGGAAAAGCAGGGTTTCTGATATTCCCAGCATTGAATCTCATGCTTTGGGCTGTATTGTCTCGAAAAGGTTGAGGAGGAGATGACTTTTTCTATCTTAAAGCACCTTTCACAACTTTCTGGTGATCTTCTGAAGCACTAATTGCTGCTGATAATCTGGGGAAGGAATTTCTCCTGTACAAACGTCTGATCAGTTGTAATTTCTGTAGCAATTTCCCTTTGTTCACACTGTTCAGATGCTTTTCTCCCATGTTTTGTAGCAGAGGATTCATGAGCTCTCTTTTCAATAGCATAGCTTTGCTGTGTATGCAAGTCACTGTTGATACTACAACACAGTTGCCTTTAATTTGATAGCCCCATTGCTCTTACATGTGTTCACTGTCATTGCAAAAAAATGCTTTTACTGGCGTTTCTTAGGAAGGGATGGGGGATGCAGAAGTGAAACTTCTTTAGTAGAGAACCATCATTTCTTCTCTCTGCTAATAACTAAATATGTAAAAGAATAAAGCTAGAAATCCTGATCGTTCTGTAGAGAAGTAAAAGGACTACTGCCTTGCAAATGCAGCTGTGGGATGTGAAAACATGATTCTCGTTCAGAAGATTTTGGATTGTAATTCTGCATTACACCTCTGCCACCTGGCACTCGTTGTGTGTGTCTCTGTGTGTTCTACTCATGGTATTTTGAGTATTTGTGACTAGCTCGACAGCTATAGCCTTAGATATGAGTGATCTAAAATCCTCTGAGATACTGAAATACTTGGAGGCAAGGAAAGATGTTGCTAAAGAGCACATGATGTAATAGGAAAGTCTGACCACAGAAAGCCCAAATGTCTGCTAGAGGCACTATTTGCTTAACTACCTAATTTTGGTCATTTAAGGAAGTATTAAAAAAAACAAAACAAAAAAAACCCACCCAACACACAAACAGCTAAGTGTGGGCAGTTCTTCTGAGGTCTAAAATGACAGTGATGGATGACCCATGGACTTTCAAACTACAGATGCTTCCAGAAAAACAAACAAACAAACCTCTACTATCTGCCATTTTAAACAGGCTTTTTTTTCCTTCATTTTGGTAGCTTTTAAATCAAAAGTTGTATTTCAGGTTGCTGGGAATGGTAAGTCTACTTCACAGTGATGCTTTCCTTATTTCCAAGGTTTGTGCTGAACCATTCATGAATATCTAGTTTCTCACAGTCCTCCAAATTACCATCTGCCCATGTGCAGCTTTGCACTGGGATGGATGGCACTCTGGTGCTCTGGCCGCTGCCGTTTCTCGGTGCCAGACCTCAGGGAGTGACAGCTTCCCAGCACAAAGGGCCTGCCCTGTAGTTCTGCTTTTGCATTGCCATATTCCAATTTCTTTTAATCCTTTCCCCCCCCCGCCCCCTGACCTGCTGATGACCACGCTGAATCTGTGTCCCAATACATATCCTACGCTACCCTTGAAGTCTCACGCACGGGAAGCATCTGGCTGTTCCCTTGCTGTACGGGGAATTCTTTCAGCAGATTATCTCTGTTTCATTCTGCTTCATTCTGGCGCAAAGCCCTAAAAAGTCATTTGACTAACCCAGGCTCCCTGCAGATCCAGATCACCCATCTCTCGCCGCTCTTGAGATGCAGTGATTCCTGCCGTGGCCACCCCCTCGGAGCTGTCTGTCTCAGGGATGTGGGCATTTGTCAGGTTTGCTTTTCCCCCTTCTCATTGCTTCACCATTCATATCCCCCAGAAGAGGAACTGCAAGATGCTAGGATAAGGTGAATGAAAATATGCTTAGCTTCAGGAACTGCATTTTGGGATGGGGATGGGATTTTTAAACATCCATTCTAAGTATTCACAGTGGGGGGGGGGGGGGTGGGTGGTTTTCTCCCAAAGCTCTGCATTTACAGGTTTTCCATTGGGAGAAAAAGGAAGTTACCTTTGGTTTTCCAATTGTAAGAGAAAACAAGTAGCTTCTGGCTTCCTTCCGATTTTGCACTGGCTCTTTTGGTTTTTTCTTTTCCATTTGGCACAACTGCTCTGTACAGGTTTGGCAGGTACTCAGCTCTCTGCACTTCCTTTTGTTGAGTCAACAATAAATCCGGCCAGAGGAGAACAGCTTAATGGTCTATGGTAATCATCTAGCCAAAATCCTAACTAAAATATCCTCATCCCTCCAACCTGTGTAGCTCCTGGGTTTGCCTTCTTTTATCCCAAAGGGGACAGCTTTTGTGTATGAGGTGGGGTATTGGAGGGGCCTTGTTATGTGTTCAAGGCCAGGCTGGATGAGGCTTTGAGCAACCTGATCTAGCGGAAGGTATCCCTTTGAGGTCCCTTTCAACCTAAATGATTCTGTGATGCTATGATTCTATGCCATGGGTATAGATGTTGGTGCAGCAAGAAGTGGCCAGGACCCCTGGGATCCCCGCATCTTTGGTGAAATACCTGCCTAACATTGTCCCTCTAGGAAATTCAGGAGAGCCTTCAATTGGGATCTAGTACCTTTTCCCAGGATAAAAAATATTCTACTCAGTTCCCAACAAATGGGTTTCACTTTAACACTGGAGCTGCAGGCTTTAGTCTTGTGGATTGTTGCTGTGCTGATAAGATTAATGATGTTGACATGGTTATGTTATTCACCAAAATGCCCCCTTTTCAGGTTGGGTAGGAGTGTGGGAGTTTCTCCCGTCGTATTTAAGCTGTTTTCTAACTTTCCTATTAGCAGGAGAAACTTTGACGTATGATTCTCAGTGCTGGGACCAGAAGGTCTATTCAAAGAATTCAAAACCTCGTGATTTCTGAGGCCTGACTGAAGGGTGTTTAATGGTTGGAGCTACTGACATGCACCAAACCCCTCAGAGTATGCCTGCAAGGAACAAACGCCTGCGAGGGACATACTTATTCATTACTGTGTAGACTCATACATTATAAAGCTTAATGTTTGCTTGAAGCCTGGGCGACAGGGACTCCATTTACGCTGTGTTTGGCTCTTAATCATAGTGATAATTTATTATACATCATTTCTAAAAGGTAGATTACGTCCAAGCATGACAAAACCTCCTATTGGGGTGCTGCTGAGATCTGCCCAATAAAACCAATGTTAGGTTCATTTTTATTTTATTTTATTTTTGAAGCAAAGTTCTTATTTACCTATTACCAAGCCATGCAATTGCTTAAAGACATTATTTTTCTGCTCAGTGATTAAATAAGCCCCAAAGTCGTATCAGTGGGGTCACCCAGATACCTGCAAATGAGGTCTCTGAGCTTAGCAATGGTTTGCTAATTACTGCTGATAGAGTGCCCTGAAAGCAGCAATCATTAGCAAGATGCTGTTTGGCTGCTGGCAGTTTCCAGCCTGGATGCACAGCACACTGGTGGCTGTGCTGTTCTCAGTGTTACGGAAATCCTGAAGTGAGTGATAACCCTGCCGTCAGCACACATGAGTGTAAGCAGAGCGGACATCCTGATGGCGGCCAGGCAGTGCTGCTTAGTTCACAGTGCAATCTTTTCAAACGGCAAGAATTTATTTTCCCTTTTGGGGCCCCTGGACTTTGAAAATGAGAACCATATTCTGAGCTTTTTGTTCCAGCAGAAAATCAGCTCACTTGTTCCTGCTGAAGCTCTCTTAGTGTTGCAAAGGTGTAAAAAGAAATCAGTTTCTGGCTCACACCTTAAATGTAATTTTTTGCATTTGCCAGATAGGCTCCTTCAGTTGGCCTGTGTTCCCCATACAGGCTGTGGCTGTGCAGGGAAGATCCCACAGCATTAGCACACGCTGCCGAATGCAGATTCGCTCCTTGTGTGCGGCTGTTCTCTCTGCCTACAACTGTTTCAGCTCACTTGGTGTGAGATGTCTCTCTTCCAAGTGAGTAAACCACAGATGCAACTTCCCGCATGATTACCAACTTTTATGGAAAGCTTATGGCTCCCTACGAGGTCTCCTCCTCCGCTCCCACTGTGCTGCTGGTTTTCTGAAGGCAAATTAAACAGATCTATTCCTATCTGACTGAAGCCATTGAGTTACTTAAACAGATTGACCTGACTTAGGCTTATCAATTTCTTTAATGAGGTATCCTCTGCAACTTCTGCTTGGCTTTTTGCCATCCTTCTCATTAAAAAAGTTTATTGTGGAATCACTTTGTTCCAGGAGGAGTCATTGCCAGCTAGTTGGATGGGTATATGGCTGACCCTTAGCTCCTAATAATGCTTTAATTTTAGTTTTTAAGGCATGAGAAACTGAAAGCCAAAGGCACTGAGAAATTACCTTGCTTATAAATGTATGATTTGGAGAACATTTTAACTCTACCTGAGGAGGAGGAGTGGAGAGGGTGCTTCTTACCTCCAGCTCCATTGAAATAATATTGCAGAACAGAAAGAGTTTCAAGATTAAGATGCTGCTTCTTGCAGCCTGGGTGAGATGTCTTCTCACGATCACCCTTTAAAATGACAGCAGTGACAGATTCCACCCAGGCTGAAGGATAACCACCTCCCACTGCAACTTCTTTACGAAGTCGAGCCTTCAGGATCAAATGATGGGTATCTGTGATGGGTTTACTGAAGGGTAGGAAAAAAATCATTATTGATGCATAGAGAAACTGGTGTGTTTCTCTGGGATGAATATGCACTAAAAATGGCTAATTTAATCCAGATTTACTCTGATAAAACCACACTCTGCCCTGGAGCATCTCTCCATGGCCCTGTCTTTCTTGATGCTGATGGTCCACCTCCTAAAGCTATTAAATTGGCTAATGGTAGGGGATTGATTTGTTTTTTATCTTTCAGCTGCTAAGTATCATTTATATGTTGTACATCAGTCAGGGCCAGATCCTCCACAGGACCTGTATGTGCATGAAGTCATGCCTTTTTGAAGGCCTTATCCAAGGCTACAAGGAGGCTACTTTTCTTGTGCTCTGGACCCTTCACCTTGAAGCTTCACCCAAAAGTACCTTCCAATGACCCTTTCCTGGAGCAGAGTCTATCAGAGCTGACCAGGTTTGGCAGGGAATGGTTTTGCCTTCATCTATGGCATGCTCCATATATACTGTTAGTGGGGACAGGTTCCCAACTCCAGTGAAGTGGTGTCAGTTTGCTCTTTTATCCTGCTAGAAATAAAACCAATGTAATACATAGTTGTGGCAGAAGAAAAGCCTTCTACTCTGGCAAATAAACCTGCTTCTGCCCCTCCTGCTTCAGACACCCAGCCTAGGCGCTGACAATATTTTCATCTCAAATGCACAGTTAGAAGAGCGGGGCAGGGAAGCCCAAGTTAAGTCTTCCATAATAGATACTTTCTATATAGAGACACATCTTATGCCCAGACAGAGAGAGGAGGAGGAGCGTGTGTGGCTCTTGGCCCAGGGAACAGAACGGGATGCGGGGAAGTGGAGGCAATCCCACGGCACTAGCGAGGACACTGCATTACAGATCCCAGCAGCGCGCTCCAACCTCCTGGCTGTGGAGCGGACATTGCTCTTGTATGTCACAGTATTTATTACTGACTGGTATTGGATTTTTATAGACCTGATTCAGCAGAACATTTGCATCTGCATTATTTAAGTGAGTGGGAAACCCACTCTGTCTTTATAAAGTTAGATATGTGCTTAAGTGTCTTGCTGAGCTGGGATTAATTTAGGGAAAATAAATAGCCGCTTCCTGGCTTGGATAGCAAGCAGTCTGGGGCCAGCATTTGCAACCTGATTAGATTTAGGATGTTTCAGTTCTGAGTGCCTAACTTGAGATAACTCAGCACACAAGTTTATCAAAAAATACAAGCACCCATGAGAAAAGCAGAGCCGTATCCACATTTAACTATATTCAACAGCCTGAACACTAATTTACAGAGTGTTTTCCAAAGTGTGCCGTCCAAACAGTTGGATAATGAATGTAAAGCTGTCCAGAAGACCACGTATATTGGATTTGCTGACAATATTATTGAGTTGTGGTCAAACTGACCACAGATAGACCTGTTCTGTCCCAAATAATCAGGTAGCAGTCTGTGTGCGAGCCACAAGAGTTTGGAGAAGGTGTTTCTTGTGTTTTTGTGTGTGCCTGGTGGGCCTGACCCTATGTTCCTGTGCTGAGCTCTGAGAAATTGCCCATTAAAATCAAAGAGGTTTTTGAGTGAACAAGGAGTTCAGACTGTATCACTGTGGATTATAGTTCCTTCCATTCATTTTCCTTTGATTATCAGGACTACACTTTATTTTTTCACAGTGTAATATTTTATTAAAGGCACATTTGTAGCTAATAACATTTATGAAGAGGCAGCTTTGACTGAAACTGCATCTGAATGTCACTTAAATAATGAATGGGAATGCCATATATTCATGAAAATTTGAACAATGATAACTGTATGTCTGTTAGAGTCCCCTTTTTGATGGATATGGCCAGCAGCCATTAAAATACAGTGGGAATTCTTGTTTGCAGGCTCACAATGGCCGATAATAACACTCTTGATAAGTATTTGCAGCTCAAGACACTGAATTTACAAAAGGGATTCATCACAGCTAACAGCGGCTCTGAAGATTGAAATGTTACCATCATTCAGCTCTTTTTTTTTTTTTTTTTAAGACTCATATGTGTAAAGAAAGGATTTCACTTCCCTGTCAGTCTGTAGAGTTGGTTTTCTGCTGGCCCCTATGAGAAGCTACTCACTTTTTGAATTTAAAATATTAGCCAGTATCCCCAGCTGGTGCAAACTGGTCCCAGCACCACAATGGGAGAGGTGGAATCTTAGCGCAATGAAGGCATGCACCTTTCCTAGGTTTTTCTGCCCCTCTTCCTTTCACAGCAAAGAGAAGAAAAGAGAGCATGTAGGTAACATGGGGATGTTGTTTCAAATAACTTGGCACCTGATGTCCAAACACTGTGACTAACATAAGCTTTAATATAAAGCTGTTCAACAGAATTTTGAAACATGCCCATCCTTGCCCTGAAGACAAGGCAGTATTTAGCACCCTGTCCTGGATGCATTCTCTCTGCAGAAACAGAGCATATATAGTCACTTGTGACCCTCTAATTACTTGTGACATTCTCAATCTATAACATAGCACTGGTTTAAAGAAAAGATATCTACTTTTCATCCTATTTTTAACCCAGAGGGTTTGTAGAATTTAGAAATGGAAGTGACCTACTGGGTCATGGAGTCCATTTTCTACAGCCCAACGCCCTTTCTTCCAAACCTCTGTGTTTCTGGGCTTTTTAATGTTTACAGTTGCATTTGCTGCTGCCACTATTTCTCCAGCTCAGTGGTGTGTGGATGTCACTCAGCCCTAACAAGGAGACTCAAGCGGCACTTTGAAGTCAGAGGAAAGTATGGAAAAATCCTCTTAATAGCATCTATCCCAGAAAGTGACTTTGCTTAGTTTACAGTAAGTATGAGGTACTTCAAAAAAATGTATTAGCTACAGAGTCTTGTAACTCTTTGCTTAGACCTACAAAGCTGACCCAACAGAGGCAGTGTAGTACAGTGCCTAGGATGACTGACAGATTTATATTCTTCATTCTGACATTGAAAAAGTCACTTAATAGAGCTTTTCCTTTCCACCCTTGTCCGTTCTGCAGGGCAAGGTTTATCTGAGCAAAAAGTGCTTACTAAGGAACAGTAGAGAACCTGCTATGCCAGGACCCTGAGCTATATATCTCAAGCCTAGTCAAATAAAAAATAATAAGTTGGTCTTCTGAAGAAAAAGATCTTTGAAAGAATCTTGTAGGGTTGGGTTTTCAACTGGCACAAAGTGCTGGAGTTCTTTTTAAGGATTTGGCAAGCTGTTTGAGTTTAGTTTTTCATCTATCATCAAGGAAGTTGACTTTGCTGATTCTTTCCCCCATTCCTGTGTTTAGTTCCGATCTGGCAGCAGGAGCTGAAAGGCTCACATCCTTGTGCATTAAACAGGATGAAATGCCTAATTATTATCTTGATTAAATTTTGTGATTAAGTGGTCTGTAATTGTCTGTAGGCTCAGACTTTCCAAGATATTACTCAGAGCAGTGTTGACTGATCATCTGGTCAAGGTTGAGGTGGCACTGCGTTGATTAAATCTTACTTTAAGGGGAAATGCCACACATCTCTGCATGCACTTAAGCTCTGTGGAATTTTGTTATATTTCTCTTTTCTGAGCAATATGCAAAAGTCTATCAAGTGCAAGGCTAGATAGGTAATAAATGTCAAGAAAGTATCTATACAGAGATGTATGTATAAAATATATTAATGACTCTTTGTTTAATTTCAGAAGAGTGAAAAAATACCCGATTCCTGATAAATTTCCAAATTATGTTAAAAAAATATATATAGAAAATAAATATATGATAGCAACATAATTTCCTCTTGATGACTAAAGGTATGGCATTTTTAAAGCTAGGAAAGAAGCAATTTTAGGGCTGATTAAATTGAAATCTCTGTCTTTCCCTGTCCTCTCAGAAAAAAACCATCCATGCTTTTTAAATTTTAATCCTTAAACTCTCCTATGGCATACTGAATAATAATAATAATAATAATAATAACACCACCACAACAACAACAATGCTCCTTTTAAGAAAGAAAGGGCAGCCTGGAAGTCAAATGTTGTTTTTCAAGCTCAGTGCAACTTGGACTTAAACACTTGAATATCACCCAGTAATAACAGTGTGGAGATGAAATCCACTTGGATAAAAAGTACAGAGCAATGCAACTTGACAGGGCGAGTCCTAAAGGGCAGCAGTCTTGGATCCAATAGTCCCTCTCATTTTGAATAATTGCTGTGCAACACGGAATCAAACATTTATTGCTGAGTACAGGCACATTTGCTCTCCCTGGTGACCCTCTGTAAGCAAATGTGCAATACGATTTTATTACCAGAAGTGCATTTCACACAAACTGTTTGCTTTACAGAATTAAATAAACCCGGACAAAGGACAAGGTCAATACTATTGTTTTGCCTTCTTGCATTTAAATGTTGTCTCCTAGATGGTTCGACAGCAAGCCAGGAGAGAGAATGGGTCTGTCTAAATGATTCACGTAGAGAAATTCACTTTTGAGGAAAAGCTCACCAGAGCACCAAAATCAAGGGGTTACTACTCCGTAGACAAAGCATTCAGACTATTGCCTTCATCTAAGGAGGCCATTGCGATTGATGGCCAGTGGGAATTAGGTTGACTGGAGAAATCTTAGCCAAAAAATTTCTTTCCAAACTGGAACGGCCGAGCAGTGGCGAGGCTTTGATTTTGCTGCCAATGCAGCATTTGAAGAGTGAAACCATATTTGTGGCTGTGGCTGAAAGAGCTTCTGGGAGACATTTGAACCCATGCCATGAATTTATGAACTAGAAACATTTTTCAGTGCTCAGGAAAGGAGCAGCACTTGCTTGGGGAGGGGCTGTGACCGGTCTTGCCTTTGGGCAGAGCCTGCGATAGACTAGTATCTCTTCAGTGCAATTAAAAATAAAAGGCATCTGGTGCCTGGCTTGTTATGATGACAGCACATTGCTCTGTTGTGGAGGGACATTAGAAGCCACTTAAAGTGCCAACTAGTGCCTTATTTGTTGTGCTAATATATTCCTGCAGTGTTGACTCTCCCTTGCTAGGACGAAACTAGACTAAGCAGAGTCAGAAAGGTTAATGTGTTTAGTCTTTTTCTTTCTATCAGCTTTATGAATCCAAGAGGGGTAAGGCATCCCAAGGCGTGGAGCAGGGGCTTTGTTATTTTTGTAAAAACTTGAGAACTCCAGTCAGAGATACGGATCGAGCACAACACCCTAAATTCTAAAATCTTGTAATTGTTCTGTATTCAGATACATGCTGGTGGTGTTCTCCCCTGCAATGCTGCGCTTTGTGCAATGATAAGGTTAAGGCAAAGGGAAGCACTATAAAATAGATATTGGATGTGATTGATAGCACTGCATGGAAGCAAAAGTAAATTCTGAAATGCTGATTTATGTTTCAGCGACTGGCATTTGGGCTTTTTATGAGACTTGAACTAAGGAATATAAACACTGGATGATAGGCACGGTGGGACTGGCTATTCAAACTAGTCTATCCAGTTATTGAGAGCCAGCACAGACCAGCAGAGACAAGCCATCAAAACTTTGCAAGGTCTGCTGTTGCAGATCTGTTGGTGGTGCAGGGATGAGATGTCCTGGGGCCCAAAGCCAACCAGCGTGTTCTGAGGCATTCACCTTCTGCACGGTCCAGGATCAAGCCTCCAGCTCCAGGGAGCAGAATCGGCACAGGATGCAGGACAGCAGCCGTCGTGGACCATTTTCTGAAAGTTTAACCCCAGGTTTGGAGCAACAGGTTTTGTCCTGAGCAAAGAAAGTCGGGAGACGTGCAATCTCAGCACTCTGAGTGCATGATCTGGCAGAGGAGCGCTCTCTACCAAAATTTTCTATGTAATCATTTGTGAGATAAATAAACTGCAAGCATCACACATGGCCAAATGAAATGGAAGTTACAGCAAAGCTGGTCAAGGTGACTATAACAAGGAGACTTGTAGGTCAAGAGGACATTTTCTTTTAAGAAGTTGGGTAATTGGTGACCCAGACCTTTGAGACGAAATTTCTGACAAATGAATTTGATCTGAAGAAATTCACTCAAAAGCTCCTGCATCTTGTCAACTCAGTAATGTGCTGTTGGGACAGGTAGAAAGGGCTGCTTTCCAAAAATAAGCAGATATTATGCAATAAGCTTAGTTATGTTAATAACTAAAAGATGGATGTACTATTTATTATCTACTTTCTAATCCAAGTAGGCAGTCATACAGATGATTACTGATTTTTGTCCCTCTTATAAAGGGAAATGTGTGGGGAAGGCCAGAACTCAATATTTAGCGTTCTACTTTTGATTCTACATTGCAGCTTGGTGATTGATGAAAGGTCCCAGCACATGTTGCTAGAAGCTCTTCTGTTGGCTTTGTGCTTTGAACCAGGTCTGAGAAGCCACATCAGGAGTCCTTCACAGGACACTTGCTCTAGCTAAAGTAAGATCCTTCTTGCAGGACCTGCTTCTGAAGGTCTCCTTGAAGTGAATGGAGTAGATCTGGATAGAAAGTGCCTGTCCCCATTCTGTTACTTTTTATTTTTGTGTCCTGATTCTGTTGAATCTAGGAGCTGTCCTGCGCGTAATGTTCACTGTTATAAACGGGAGCAATCTTAAAATTCATCATGAGTTTTTAAAAAAGGGACTTCGGATAAAACAGCTGGAGGAAATAATTTGGAAGACCCAGCTGGCTTTACATGAACTTGGAGCCGGCTCAAAATACACTGACAAGTCCAGAGGTGAAAAAAATCTCTGTGTTTGTTGTCAGCTAATATATCCTTCCCCTGCACTCTGGGTTATTCACACCCCCTCTCCTTACGCACTCAATTTTGATGTCTAAATTAGGAGCTCAGTAAATGAAAAGGCGAGACTCCCCACATTGCCAATGGAGGAAGCAAACCCCTGTGCCATGGTTGTTTAGTGGAGGAATTTAACTTCAAAATTACAAGTGTGAGTTGAAAGTGTGAGATCGAGGTGTGCGTCCCAGTGCTGGGCTGGAGCTGCACATCCTGGCTTTTGTCCTGGCTGTTCGTGGCGCGACCCAAGAGCTCATCCATCTCCACTTACCTGCTCCATCATCCCTAGGTGACTTATATTACCCTCTGCAGGAGCACCACTGTCTGCATAAGGAACCTGTGGGTAGTATCTCACTAAGTACCAGATTCACGTCTCTGCAACCTCGGTGACCTAAAAGGGGTTGTGCGAATGTGAGTAGATGCACAGGGCTTCTCCGCCCCAGAGAAAGGCAGTATGTGAAATTTGGGCTTGTATGCCTAGCTAGAAAACAAATAAAAACCTTGAGCTGGTGACGTGTACCCATGTCACGCTCGGAAATGCTCTTGAATAGGGTGGGTGACAATAGCACGGTGTCGCCTAGGCGCAGGTGGAGGTAGTTGGACAAACTGGCTCCTGCCGCCAAGACCCAGCCTGGGACCCTGCGGCTCCTTTGCAGGCATCGCTGTGGGTCGCTGAATTGCAGCCAGCGAGCCAGCTGGTAGCGCTCTCTCGCAGTTTACTTTATGCCATAAAGTGTTTCAAAGGCTTTTTTTTCTTTTTCTTTCTTTCTCACTCTTTGCTTTTTAACAGTTGACATTAAAGGACTTTTACCATTTTTTTCCCCCAGTCTTTTTGAGGCTCTTCCTGCCTCTCATCGTGTCGTGGGTGATGCCCCTGACTAGCTGACCGCTGACTTCTGCGCCAGCAAGCTTTTTTCTTGTCCAGAAACCGATCCGTCACAAGGCTGCCTAATAACCCCCTCCTCCCGCAGGCACAAAGCCCTCACCCCCCTGAGCGGCTGCTCCATCCTTCTGCTGGAGGCATCAGGGACGAGGCCCGTAAAGACCCTGGGAACGGCAATCCCTGCCTCCTCGCTCCGCTCCCGTGATGCCGCCTTTGCCGAAGCAGCACGGCAATCCGGGTTAAATTCCCGAAGCAAAAGCCAGCTGAAGCAGCGCAGTGTTACCCTCTTTGGAGACCGGCTGCGCTCACCTGGCGCCTCGCAGCTAATCATAGTGACAGGAGCCATTGTTTATTTTCCGCTGTCCTTGTCTTCCTTGTTTTATGGTAAATTAGAGCGGGCAGGCAAGCCATCCATCAGCCTATAAATGCTGCGGAGTATTTTGGCTTTGTGCTAAATAATTGTGCATTTTATTGCCATTTACACATTCATTTTCCTAGGCAATAAAACGCAAACTGCGTTCCCCAATACTTTTTATGTTTCATATCTG
This sequence comes from Scopus umbretta, assembly GCA_013400535.1. NCBI lineage: Eukaryota > Metazoa > Chordata > Aves > Pelecaniformes > Scopidae > Scopus > Scopus umbretta. The sequence goes on along the minus strand of VZTL01042343.1, from coordinate 63,344 downwards.
TATCATGGCAGCCGCACAGGATTCGCAGCAGCATGCAGCCTGCTGCCGTAAATTCACTCTCTTATTTTAGTAGGTCTAACATTTATTTATAATTGATGTCGGGGACCTTACACAGTAATACCAATTATTGATATTTTTTTTTTTTTAAGAAAAAGAAATTACTTTCTTTCTTATTACTGCCATAGCAACACAATCAAGTTGTAGCGGCTAATCTTGTCCAGAACAGTGGAAGAAAAGGCTCTTAAAATCTGAGTTGGTGTTACAAAGTTACAAAGAGCAGCACGTGACCCCTTAACTCTAGGGTACGTATAGCTGGAGATTGTCGTACGGGGGGAAACGGGGCAATAATTCAAATTAGCAGCTCTGTTGGTGTCAGCAAAGATGGGTGGGAATGGGAAAGCTCTGCAGCAGGAGCCGTTGTAGGCACTGCAAAATGAGCGCCTCTGGAAGTGGCAATAGGGCTTAATGTCCCAATGCAGCTGGGGACGAGGGGGGCACAGGCTCTCAAGATCCCCAAACTCCATCATGAATGACAGAGGAGTGACCGCTGTGACTGGCGGTTGTGCACTGCCAGCAGTGCCAACGGGATGCAGCACTCCCCATACGATGAACGTAAATGAAACTCAGCTTGAGTCGCCGCCAACACATGCACAAGGATGTGAACTGGACTAAAGAAGCCTCAAAATACATTTTTACTCTTTGAATCTCCTATTACCTTCTTGGTGTTAAGATAGCTAGTCATGCATTTGTAAACCAAATTGCCCTTATCAGTAGCCCTTGCATGGCTTATGCTTCTTTTTCAGTCTGACTGTGGCCCATTATGCCAGAAAACTTGCTGAGGGAGGCATCAGACTTGGCAAAGAGCAATGGGAACAGCAGCCAACTCCATCTTAAACTAATTTTTACCCCTGCCAGGGACAGCTGCCTAACAAGTGCCCAGAGGACCCAGGCTGAAACACAGCCCTGAGAAAGCTGCGGATGGGAGGCGTGAAGTGGGCTGCAGAGGGCAAAGTAACATTTCTGTTACTGCTCCAGCTTCCCGCTCCTAATGATTTACCTTTGAAATGCTGAGCAGCAGTGGGAAAGGGAAGGAGTGGAGTCAGGAGCAGAATTGGGAGCCAGGGATGGATGCTGCATTTCTGCCCTGAGCCCTGTAAGGGTGAGAATAAGATGGCTGCCCAAAGGCTTGCTCACCCCTTCCCCATCTGTTAAGCACAGCTGGCAGCAGCATGTCTTGTGCACGGCAGTATTTGGAGGGATCACGGAAAAAAGGTGAAGAGTTGTACAGTGGTTGAATAACCAGCTCGTTGTGTGCCACCTCCCCCTCCAAGGGTTAGGTCCCAGGTTAATCCTCCCATAACAAACCAGCCTCGGTGGGTCAGAAAATAAAAACAGAGGTGATAAGTCCTTTTTTGTGACACCTTTCCAACATGCTTTGAAACTGGTAGCGAAGCCCTGTCTCAGCTAGCGTGTGTGTGATGTCCGTGTATGAGCACAGAAGAGATACTGTCAGACCAAAGCCAAATGTTGCTGAAAACAAGGATAAATGGGGGGTTTCTCAGTTTGAGGAAGAGCAATCCTGAGGGAATCTGCTATGGCTTCCTGGGCGTGTTGAGTGACTAAAATTGTGGAAACCAGTGAGGGGTAGGTGCTCAGCATCTTTGGAGACTCAGTTCCCACATGTCTCCAGTGGAGTACCCCAAATGAAAGCAGTGGGTGCTTTGGCCGTTACTTGTTTGTCACCGTGCAGCCACGAATGCCGCCCAGATTTTGTCACTTCAAGTCTGGCATTGCCAGGGATTTTTTTTTTTTTGTCTAGGACTATCAGGGTTTTTCTTCCTTTGCTTACTCATCAGGAAGACAGCTCTATTTTCATTTCTTAATTACCTTGGTATTTCTACAGTCATTTAAAGATGTCTGGCCAACTTGAAGTAATGTGCAATGCCTGTCAAGCCAAGGGCTTTGCACATCAGGGCTAGATAGCCTGGAGTTCAGAGAACACACACATGCCACATGTACCCTCACAAAGCCATAGTGTCTGGGCTTGGGGCAGATATCACCTCAGGACCCTTATCTGCGTGTGGGGGAACATTGCTGATGGGCATGTGGGCACCAAAGGGGCTGCAAATTCCTCCCCAGTAGCACTGGTGGGGCTGCAAAGACTTCTTCATTCCCTCCATCTGCTGTGACGATGCTGTGGAGCCTGATCACCAAATGTGCAGCTCAACTCCATGGTTTTTGTAAAGCTCTTTTTGAAAGCAAATCCCATTTTTACCCTGCCTGTGTTGAGCACGTTGCACTGTAAGTCATATTTCACCCCATGGATGCTTTGCAGCCCCAGTCCTGCTTTGCAGAGGATGAGTTGGAGAGGGTGTCAGTAATACCTTAGGGCCTGTTGCAATAGGACAAGGGGTAATGGTTTTAAACAAAAGAAGGGAGATTCGGTTTAGATATAAGGAAGAAACTTTTTGCAGTGAAGGTGGTGAAACACTGGCACAGGTTGCCCAGAGAGGCGGTAGATGCCCCATCCCTGGAAGTGTTCAAGGTCAGGTTGGACAGGGCTCTGAGCAACTTGATCTAGTTGAAGATGTCCCTGCTCATTGCAGTGGAGGTACAGGGGTGGGAGGACTAGATGACCTTTAAAGATCCCTTCCACCCTAAACTATTCTATGATTCTAATACAAGCCATGGGCAGGAAGAGGGGAGATGTTCCTCACATTTGTTTCAGCCCTTTTTGTAGAAGAGGCTTTTTATCATGGTGGGAGCTTGGTTAGGTTCAGACCACCAGAAATTTCATCAGTGGCTAGATCCTCGTGTGCCCTCCACCCTTCTTTCACACAGTGGTATGACTCCTATAAGGGTTAATTCCAGCTGTAAGCCCTGTCAGACGGGCAGTAAACCTGCTCCCAGCTAATCCAGGCAAATCCTCTTTCCTTGTACCTTCTCCTGTTTCTTCCACTACCTTCCGGTAAAAAGGTGAGGGCAAAGGAAAGTTATGGAAGCACCCTTAAACCATTTTGATATGCGCATGAGAGCAAAATCAGTCTCCCTCAGGTACAGCGTAGCCACCGCTGTCCCTATGGTCTACATGCATACAGCTGTGTGCAGTCTGCTCAATCTATGTGGTCCTCCTTACTTGGCCACCTGGCCCACAGCATCCTAGGATTTTTCTTATCATTCCCAGAGTAGTGTCATGACCTGTAAGTGAGGGATGGGATCACGGGACGAAGCTGTTTCCCAGGACGCCTGTATCTGGAAGCAGGGGGACATTCCTCCTGGGGTTGTTTAGTCTGGAGAAAAGGAGGCTGAGGGGAGACCATGTCACTCTCTACAACTACCTGAAAGGGGGTTGCAGCAAGGTGAGTGTCGGTCTCCCAAGTAACGAGTGACAGGATGAGAGGAAAGAGCCTCAAGTGACACCAGGAGAGGTTTAATCTGGATATTAGGAAAACTGTCTTGATTGAAAGGGTCGTCAATCACTGGAACAGGCTGCCCAGGAAAGTGGTTGAGTCACCATCCCTGGAGGTATTTAAAAGACATGTAGATGTTGCACGTAGGGACATGGTTTAGTGGTGGACTTGGCAGTGTTACATTTACAGTTGGACTTGATGTTCTTAAAGGTCTTTTCTGACCTAAATGATCCTATGATTCTTGGCCTGCAGCATCACTGTGCAAGCTGGGATGCAGCTTCAGCAGCAGATGGATGCTCGCAGATGCTACAGGGCAATGCGCTGTGGTCTTCTCAAAGAGTTTGGTTTTGATTCAGGGCTGAAAGTTTCAGAGAGTAGTGTTCCATCTCAAGGCTGAGCATGTTTCATTTTCTTTCTGTAAGACTGTTAACTCAAATGGGAGTTTGGGGAAGGACTTCTGTTACTGTCTGAGCCAGGGATGGTCTTGAACTGATAACAAACTGCTTGGAGAAGCAGGAGAATTTCCTCTACTGACTGTTTTAAGAAGTAGTTAGACCAACTTCTATTAAAATAGTTATGTGTAACTGGTTGGTTCCACCTTTGCACAAGAGGAAACTCCTCAGCACCTCACCCAGCTGAGCCTCTAAGTGTCTATGAATGAAGGTCCAGAATTAAAGCCAAACTGTCTCAGTTTCGGGTGTCAGCCAGGAGCTGCACCTAGCTGAGTGCCTGTGATGGGGAAGCAGTCCTCTCCTCGGCTGCCTTTCTGGCTGATAGCTCTGTGAACAGAAATGACTACATATATTTGTAAAAATCAAGCAAGATCTTTTTGCCTCCGTATGCCATGTGCTGTCACTGTGAGCCCCATTGCTGTCTGTCTCCCACACTTTCCTCACTGATTCTCGTACAAATCGGTGATGCACCAAATCCGCCATGCATGTAAATCAGAGCAGGGTCAATGAAGTTCAGAAGTAAGAAACACAGGAGGCTGTAAAATCAGAACGATTTCCATCAGCTGCAAGTTTGGAAACATCTCTGCAGCAGCAATGCTGGTCACTGGAAACTTCATCCATTGAACAAAGATCTAGGAGTGATCCGGCAATCTGTTTAGGCACAGGATCCCTGGTAACCACTATCTTTTCCTAAGGATGGAAACACCTGGGCAACAACAGCTACCACATACTGGATCAACCCCTTGTAGCTGAGTGTGACAACGCCTCTGGGGCTGGGAATTTTTGTCCCCTTTTAGAGCAACTTAAAAAGAATGATGCCTCTCAGCCAATGCTACATCTCCTCCGTAGGTCAGTTTTCCTCTGGGAACGTTAAAGCTCTATTTCCAATGACTTCCCTTTGGATGCAGTCATTATTTTTCAGCATTCACTTTTTTTGAGAGAGAGACATAATAAAAGAGATTAAAAACTTGTCTTACCCTGTTTAAAACCAAGCCAAGCAGAACAGCATATTTTCAACAGTTTCTTGGTATACAATATCCGGCAAATCCTTGAGAAGTTTTAATTAAAGGTGAAATGACTTTTTCTTTTTCCTTTGCTTAATAAAGGCAAAACACAGATAAAAATCCTGTAGCTCCCACTTGTAAAGCAAATTTTTGACATAAATTGGTGGCTCATTTAAAAGAAAACTCAAAGCCCCCAGGCTCTGCTGCCTGCAGTCATTGCGGACTGTAAGTTTTTAACGCTGTGCCTGTTAAAACTTGCCAGGAGCTTTATTGCTAGAGCCAGCCGTGACATTTTTGTAAGCCCCATTTTAAAAGTTATGTTGAAACTTTTCATCGGAGTAAGAATGGGACCTCATATTCATTGCAATAGCAGGATGGACAAAAGCTTGCAACAGAATGAAAAAGCTTCCCTGTCCCAGCAAAAATGGAGGGATGTTTTAGAAGGGGAAAGGATATTGCAATGAATGTGGGATCCTGTTCTCAGTGTTTGATTGGGAGATATGATCTTGAACCTGAAGGCAGGATTTAGCTTTAGATGTTGCTTCTCTGTGGGGTTTGTCCCAACATAGTGCTGATGCAGTTATGGTCACTTGAGGATAGTGACCCCAAGGCTGAACCTGGGGTTTCTGACCAACACCAAAGCAGCCCACGTAGGACTAGTTTTTATCTTTTTTTGATGCAGGGGGAAAAGTTCTTGGTTTTCTAATGCCACCAACTGGGCAGATGTTGGAAATTATTGTTGGGGAAAAGTGAGCAGCAGGGGCTTCCCCATCCTGGTTTGATAATCAGAGCGCAAGGACAGAGATCTTCCCTCTTCCACTCTGTGTCGTAAGTGAAAGAGTAAATGCAGGCTGATGTTTCCAGCATCTGGCCTGCTGCAGCTTGATTTCTAGGGAGGAAGTGGCTGGCAGCACTGTAGAGGGGAAGACCAAAGCAATATTGAATTGATCACCACTTTCTTGTGTTAAAATTTCTGCTTTCAAAAAACCAATGGATGATCGTATGATGCCATTTTAGAATTGAAAATTTTAATACTAAATAAATTAAAACTTCCTCTGGTAATTATTTCTGTACGTATGAGTGATATTGTGAATTTCTCTTTGAAACAGAAATATTCAAGGATTGCTGGCTACCTTAGCAGTCTCCCTTTTTATGTATTAATGATCTAAGTAAGACAAGTGGAAAAGATGCCATAGTTTTGTGAATGTCTGTGTGTGTTTCTCCAGCATTCAATTATCAGAATCCACATAATTCAGTATTAACATTTTTAATGCACTTCAGGATGCCCAGTTGAGCGGCTGTATGTGCAGCCCTGATGTATGCAAATCCACTTTGCATGCAGCTCTTGATATATTTTCATATTCAGGATTATGGGAAGCCTTTTCTGTGCCACTCTGATGTATGGTAATCTTTGTTTCTCTAAAACCACTTTAAAAGTCCAGACAAAAAGGCGAAATTTCTTATTCACTGAAATCCTGTGTTTTTTCTGTACCCAGGCTACCACATAGTCCAAAGCAAAGCTTCCACCAGTGGAGCACCAAAGGGCCATCTTCATATTGCCTGCTCCGGGCAGCTCCTTTTATCCATCAGGTATTAGAGACAACCTAAGGTCTGGCAGTCCTCTGGATAAAAGGCAGTCTGAATCATTCATTTCTTTCTTGACTGTTCAGTGCCCTTGTAGATGCCGGGTAAAAGCTGGAATGGGACCGTCACCATGTGCACAGAGGCTGGATGATGCCCAGGCTGGGAGCAAGAGCACACAGTGCATTTGCATCCAAATAGGCCAAGTACTCCTGTTAGGGATGTATAAATGATCGGTCAATTAAAGTAGCTGCCTAATGGCTTTGTAATTCTGACTTGTAACACAGTATATTAATTATCGAATGTGTTACTTATATCTGTGATATATTTTTAATGTATCATTTATTGACTCCTTATAAACTTACTGTAGCCGCCAAGCTCTCAGAAGTGTGCACAATAAATGCAAAACTTGAAGTATTATTTTGTACTTGCCATAGCTTGCACTGACTGCCAGGTCCAGAGAAAGCACCGATGCTAAAACACCTCTGAATTTAATTGTGGGCAATTTGACACCTTCATAGCACAAGAAAGACTAAACGTAAATCCCAGGTTAATGAAGGAGAACATCCCTGTGGTGTCATTAAACCTTTTCCAGAGTGAATTCAGTCTGTCTGATGAATAAATGTTTAATGCAGAGCTGTGTCGGTCGGTGTCATTGATTGTAAGAGAAGTGCTGTTGGTTTAACAAGAAGTCCATCAGAGTGAACATGAGTTAACAACCTCACAGTGCCAACAACTGCTTGGTATTGCTTCAGGGCAGGAATCCCAGTGAAGAGAGTCAGAGATGCTCACACAGGCACGAAAACACGTTTCCTAGATTTTGGGGATTATTGACGATACCATCAATATTATCATTATCGTCTAATCTTTCTCTGCATTTAGAATTATAATCTTATGAGGGTCCCTGTGGTGTGTTAATCACTCTCCTAGCATCAGAAATCAGGGTTCCTCACAACATATTTTTTGAAGTCTGTTCCACGTGAACAACTGTATTTATAGTCACATATGTTTCCCCACAGTTTTAACCAAGAAATAGATTGGTGAATATTTTTGAGCTGGATACTCATAGACAGGCTAGCAAAACACCTGCTGTCAATGTGATTGAGTTCCAACTTTAGTTTAGAGTGTCCTATAATCCGAAATAATCCTATATCCTCGCCTGTAATCCTATAAAACTGAAACTAATGCATGTACAGGAATTTGCTTCTATGATACTTTTAGCTTGCCTCTATTTCTACTACTGCTGTTGCCACCGTTAATTTGTCTTTGTGTATTTGGATTACCTGCAAGTAGCATTCTTACTGTCTCGGGGGAATTAGAAAGACTTAAAAAAAGCACATAGTCAGCCCAATATGAAGTAAAACCAGAAAAATGAGGTGATAATTTTTTTCACCCTTCTCCTAGCTGGACTGAAAATAGAGCTTTTTTTTTCTTTCCAATTTGAACTTCTAAATGTTTTGCTTTCCTTTAATTACCATAAATTACACATTTTCTAGAAAAAGCTTTTTTGCAAAACGAAAACTAGTATATGTCATTTAAAATGTCAAAGAACCTTCTTTTATGAAAGTTTCTTAAAACAGAAAATTGAGATGGAAAATAACTTTATCCACCAACAGATTAAATTTTGACAACTGATTAAAAAAAAAAAAAAAAAAAAAAGAAAGAAAACCAAACTGTTCTTGAAAAACTCCTTTCCAGCTCTATGGTTGTCCTATCGTGAACCATTGAAGAAATATACTAGGTGCAAACACATGTGGGTGCCCTGGAAATCCCTTTGACAGCTCCTTTTTCCCAAGCAAAGGGTAGCAGAGGTTTGATCCCAGCCTACTAATCACCTAATGGCATGGGAAGGATTTGAGGGTACAAGGGCACTCTGACCACCATGGACTCTCTGCCATCAAAGGTTGCCAACAGGAATCAAATGGCAATTTTTATGTGTCCAGTTGTCTGCTTGGATGTTTTTAAAGAGCTCTTCAAAGTAGAGTAATTCACGGATATAGAGTGAATGACTTTTAATGAGTGAGGATTTTCACCGTAGAGCTATTGTTTTCATTGCCCCAGCTTTGGGCTCTTGGCATGCCGGCCTATACAGAGACAAGACAAAAAGTCCCTTCCCAACCCATCGGTGGATATTGGCCCACCACAGAAAAACTTTCATAGTCCAGCAGGTTAAACCCATGTGTCTGTCCAGCATTGCAAACTACAAGATGAAGAAGGACAAGAATATTTTTTAAGAGGTTGTAATGATATATTTGCTATTTAAAACATCAATATATCTGTGGCGAAGGGGATTTGGAATATGTGAAAGAAAATGAAGTACCACTAACAAAGCAAAGGTGCCTTTTGTTGATTAATAGAGGATGTATAAAGAGCTAGGGATCCTCCAAAATCACTTTCTAGCAAGACAGAGGCTGTGGAAGACATTACTATCAGCAGCATATTTTTCCACTATTCGTTTTCAGCATATCCCTGGTGAGACCTGGCAGCCTCCAGCCTCTCGGCTGTAATCACCACAGTTCACGGCTTGGCTGGGCAGTGCTCTTTTTCTGGTGCTCCTATATTGTCCTGGTAATACTTGAGCTGAATGTGGAGCCAAAGGAATGGACCATAAACAGGTCAGCAGTGGAGCTGCCCATTAAATTTGAGTTAATTGCCCTTTTCACTGGTCTCTCACAGTTCATCCCCTAAAGACATCCAGGGGCCAGTTTGCAAGGGGTACCCATTTCACGGTCTGCCGACGTGGCTGAGTTCTCCCTTGGCACCATAATAATCTGGAAAAATTAAGATGAGGCTTACATTGGCAAGTTTTGGTACATTATCAGTGGGCTTTTTCACCGAGCCTTGCATGATACCAAGCCTAGCCGCAGTAACAAAGGACTATTATATAAACAGTAATTTACTTACATTATAGCTCCCACTGGAAACAAATTGATCATGAGTTTATCTGCGCAGTCATAATCATCCATGTGTTTCCCAGCCATAAGTAGTACCCAGGTGAATGTCGTCCTTGCATAGCTGGTGCCACCAGGGGAGGGAGCTGAGCTCCCCACAGCTTTGCCCTTCACCCCAAACTTCATTTCATTCCTCTCTCAAGGCTGAAGATCAGATGCTGTATGAAGAGATGGCAGTAGGGGACACAGCATTTATCAAAAAGTTGGCAGTTTGATTGGGATCCTGGAATGAACTTGCCTCATCAGCAATTTTTATTCATACAATCTAGAATGGTTTGGGTTGGAAGGGACCTGTAAAGGTATACGTCCAACCCGTCTGCAGTGAGCAGGGACATCTTCAACTAGATCAAGTTGCTCAGAGCCCTGTCCAACCTGACCTTGAACACTTCCAGGGATGGGCTATCTACCGCCTCTCTGGGCAACCTGTGCCAGTGTTTCACCACCTTCACTGCAAAAAGTTTCTTCCTTATATCTAAACTGAATCTCCCTTCTTTCAGTTTAAAACCATTACCCCTTGTCCAATTGCAACAGACCCTACTAAAAAGTCTGTCCGCATCTTTCTCGTAAGACCCCTTTAAGTATTGTAAGACCGCAGTAAGGTCTTCCTGGACCCTTCTCTTCTCCAGTCTGAACAACCTCAACTCTCTCAGCCTTTCCTCGTAGGAGAGG
>VZTL01042343.1:5561-39323 GCA_013400535.1 Scopus umbretta | reverse complement strand
AAAAAAAAAAAGACCCCAAAACCCAGTATTGCTACACCAGCTTCCCCAGGCTGCCTGGCCGTGTGCAGGAAGGCTGCCCCAGCATTGCTGGCTGCTGTCAGACCCGCACCTATACCTGCCTGTCCACCACAAGGGTTGTGTCTCGACCCATGCTCCATCTGCATCCACGTCACACCAGTGTTTCCAGGTTAAGTAGGATATTTTCTGTCTGCTAATTAGTTGGGATTTTGAAGGTGTGTTTCATACACTGTCAAACTTGTCCATGGATTTGAGATGCACAGGCACCAAGAGAGCTTTCCTCTGAGGCTCTCCTGACTGTAGCTATGTCCTCACCACCCCAGGCTATTAGCTCTGAGCAGCCTTGGCTGAATTCAGATCCTCCCCTTGCATCCCCTTAGCTGACTTTTGGATATTGCTTCTTGGCGATTGCTGGTGATGTGATGGTACCGGAGAGCCTAGGGAAGCCTTCTGAGAAGTTTATAAAAGTAGAAAAGTCCCTTGTCATCCTTAAAGGAGGTGTGCACACTGTGGTGTGAGAAGGAACAACAGGCTCTTCCTCAGAAAGCCATTCATGGGTAAAGAAGTGCATGAACCTTGAGGGTTCTTTTTTCTTGCTCTTTTTTGCCTTGTTTTTTTTTAAATAAGAAAATGCAAAACCAGCTAGTAAACTTCTGTATGTGAAGTGGGAATTTTCTAAGGCTGGGAGGACAGGGTAGTTTGTGTTCCCTGTGAAGATGATTAGGAAACTTCTCAAGATGGGTTTCCAATTATAGTTTTTAACAACCTAAGGTGAAGAGTTGACTCTCAAGTGCCAGACAAATATTTTATGGAGGGGAGCTGGAGTGTTAAGTGGCCTAGTGATATTTTATATATGGACACAAGGTGGGTTAAGATGCATTTTGGACTTGGGCAAGAGGTTAAGCTGCATCATTCGACATGGCTGTTGCTTGCATAGACTTCCGAGAAAAGCGGCCACTTCACTCAGGACACGGGGGTCAGGTATTTCAGTGTATTTAAGACCATTTCTAGCAGCTGGATCCATACACATACCCCTGGCATGCATCTACAGCTCTTGGAGGGAGGATGCTGTCCCAGCAGAGCCACGTAGCACTGGCATGGCTCCACCTTGCACCGCATGGACAGACTTTCACCCAGTGCTTTTGTTGATTTATGGGAAAGGCCACACTGGTGAGAGCTTGTTTAATACAAAAAGACAACATTACTCAAAAAAAAGGACAAAAAGTTGGTGTGGGAAAATGAACTATAATTGGTTTGTAATTGTAATGCTATTAAAATAGTCTTTTTCAAGAAGTGAAGTAAACGTTGTACAATAAGGAACTGGCTGCACCCACCTTAAGTCTGAACTTTTAAAAACTATCTGCCTTGGAGTTAACCAGCTTCATTGCCTGCTCTGCTCTGTTTTACTAAAATGTCAAAGACTAACCAGTGCTGACTGAAGATTAAGCCTGAAAAGTGTACTTCCAATCAGATAATCACTCAGGAAATTAAAACAGAGTACTTTTAATGAGTTAAGGATGGATGTCTTATCATATGGATGTTCAGCCCACAGTGCAATAAGGTCATCATCTTATTTAAGGTCATTGAGGGAATCTCTAATATAAGTAATAATCTCTGCCGTGGAAATCGTGTACAACCGAGGGATTGTAGGATGATGGTGTCCTGCTTTCTGGCTGGTGTTGGTGCCCGTGTTTTAACTTGGTTGCAACAGAGTTACTTTAGACCTACAGCAGCCTAACAGAAAGAAAGGGCAGATCCCTGTTCTGCGTAAATGAAGGTGCCTATGCACGGTAATGTTTCTTGCTAGTTTAATGCATCAAACAGAAGTTGATACTCCAGGTTCTTTCCTTTACCGATGCTATCATTCTGGCTGAAAAAGCAATTTAACTTAAAAAGGGGGTCAGTTTCTTAGAATTTTCTGAAAATTACCTTCCTCATCTGAATTTTCTCAAGCAAAGTCAGTTCAAGAATAGTTTTTTGGGTTTTTGTCCCAGAATAATTATGTTCTTTAAAGTGTTTTGGTGCATGTTTGGTGGTTTTCCCTTTTCATTTCTTTAAGACAGTTCAGGTCAGTTCACGTTTACAGAGAGAGAGAGAGTATACATGGGTGTATGCATATACGTGTTCAAATAACTCACAATAAGTTCTTTTTTAAACAAAGGTTGGCTATTTCTACATTATACACCTGATACTACAGTCTAAGACATCTATGAAGTGTCTGTTTATTCTGAAGGCTGCAGGATTCCTAACATTAAGTGTTTTTTATATATTCAGAGTAAAACCAGGTTAGATTGGATTCATAAAGAATACACAAGAGTTTAGATATGTGAACATGTGTTTGTAGCATCACACATAGATTTGGAAGAAATTAACCTTTTTTACTTAAATAATTGAGCCATCCACTGCATAGTGACATACATGGTAATAATGATAGTGCTTGTCTGGGCATCCTAATTACCTTGCATCCTAATCACCTTGTGCAGTCCATATATGAGTATATAGGCTAGCAAGGATTAACAGGGAGATTAAGTCCAGGTATGCAACATTTCTTTGTCTTCCTTGTTACAAGTTCTTGGCCCCAGTGTTGTCTTGTAGTTTGGAGCTCCGCAGACCCTGCTGTTCAATTCAGTGCAAATAAGGTTGCTTTATGTAGGTCTGCAAAGAGACAACACAAAATTTAACCAAAAATTATACTGATACATCTGTTTGGTTTTGTGTGTGTGCATGAAAGAGAGAAATAGCAGGATAAATTAACAGTTTCTGGTGCAGTCAAGGGAAACGCATTGGAAACTAAAGCCAAATTACTCCAGGCCATTGCTGGGAGTCATGGGAAAAGGTGTTTCTCCTCCCTCTCTCCCTGTCTCCTTGCCCTGGGCTGGCAGAGCAAGGGCAGAGCCTTTTGGCAGATTTTGTGTTAGAAGCCGTTCTCCCTTTGTGAACTTGCAAGCAAGTGGCACCACAAGAGTGGGCAATGCTTTTTGTGAGCCTGCCAACACTCCCAACCTCTTTAGTAGCCCTCAGAGAGCAGAGCCGCAGAAAGGGAGTGTCTGACCATCACCTGCCCTGCACCTTGCCTGTACCTTCCCAATCCAGCCATTGTTTCCACCATGCACCACAGAGCTGCTACAAAAGAGTTTCCCTCCATGGCAACAGACACAATGACCAAGGTCCGGGTGGTTTTCTTCATCCTGGAGAATTTTTTAGGTGATTTTACATCTCCAGCCCTCAGGGCTAACTCTACCATAGTTTCTTACTGCATTAGCAGCTGGTTCCTCCACAGTCCAGAATGGCAGCTATAAGATCTCTTACTCCCACTTCTGGCATATGCCAAAATTTGCGCAAGGGGTGTCAGCCACTTATGTGCTCCACCAGGTTCCCTGAAACTCTTCTGTCCTTCCTAGGAGGGTTAAAAGAAATCTTATACATGTCCTAACAGAAGGTATTTGGCCCAAGGTGCAGTTAGGCTTATAGGCACCAGAGGAACATTTATTCTGCTAAGGTCAGCCTTGAGGAGAATGCATGATCTGTTCCACCATGGTTAGATAGAGACTGAAGAGGTGAGGGAATCCGAGGAACAGGAAGGGGAAAGGGAAACCAAGTTGAAAAAGTTAATTGGAAGGGATTTTCCACTTTTTTTTTTCACACTTCTGCTCCCAACCCAAAGCCTTGTAATGCATACTGCAGGAGCCAGCGTCTGCAGGTAGATGCAAGAAAGGTCTTTGAGAAGACATTTGAAACTACATCTTGCTCACAGAAAAGCTAGCGTATAGTAACCTGGAGTGATTTTTCTCCCTAACAGAAATTGCAAGGAGAGAAAAATCCGAAGAATATTAATGCTACTCTCAAGGAATTGTTTGGAATCGTTCCTGGGGACAGGGATCCACTGCAGGAGCGAGGCACTTACATGTGCAGACGTTGTGCTGTCGTGGGCAACTCTGGGAACCTTCGGCAGTCTCAGTATGGCCAAGATATTGACTCCCATGACTTTGTGCTCAGGTAAGTAGGCACCACCTTGACTCCAGATGTCGTTGTTGTTTAAGATGCATGGGTATTTTTGGGGACAAGTGAGCAAACAAGATTTCAGGGGCTATCTAGTGAATCTGGTACTCAGGTCACATCTAAGTTCCAGGGATGTAAACTATGTATGTGGGACATATTACCTCATGTTTTAGCTTGGAAAAAAATACATGAATAGTTGTTGATACTGTAGGTTGTTCTGCGCTATCCATAATTGCCTGTGTGTCCTGGTTTCAGCTGGGATAGAGTTAATTTTCTTCCTAGTAGCTGCTATAGTGCTGTGTTTTGGATTTAGCATGAGAATAATGTTGATAACATGCTGATGTTTTAGTTGTTGCTAAGTAGTGCTGACACTAGTCAAGGACTTTCCAGCTCCCCATGCTCTTCCAGGGGCACCAGAAGCTGGGAGGGGGCACAGCCAGGACAGCTGACCCAACCTGCCCCAAGGGCTATTCCATACCATACGGCGTCACGCTCCGTATAGAAACTGGGGGGAGTTGGCCGGGGGGCAGCGATCGCTGCTCGGGGCCGGGCTGGGCATCGGTCAGTGGGTGGTGAACAATTGCATTGGGCATCACGTGTTTTGTATATTCTTTTATCATTATTATTTTTCTTACTTTCTGTTCCTTTGTTGTCTTATTAAACTGCCTTTATCTCAACCCACGGGTTTTACTTTTTTTTCCAGATTCTCTTCCCCATCCCACTGGGGGAGGGGAGAGTGAGCAAGAGGCTCTGTGGTGCTTAGTCTCTGACTGGGGTTAAACCATGACACTGTGTTAAAAAATATAGCTGAAAAAAAATGTGGTTTTAAATAAAAGTTATTTCCACAGCTGTTACACAAAAGTGAACTTTCACACACCTAATTTGGATGTATCAGATTTCACTTTCTTGCACCGGTTCATTCTTGAGCAATGGTGTAGTGGGAAAACCAGAGTCACTTTGCAATGGACAGCAGACAAGTGGTTGGCTGCAGCTATGTTGTAAAGCATGACATCTCCTCCTCTTTTCGAGGCAATGAAGGTTGGCTATTTTGTCCCACTGAAATGCAAGCGGGAACTAGGTAAGCAGAGCTAATCACCCAGAGGGCAGCCAAGATATCTGGACTGACTAAGTTCATCTCCAACATGTTATCCAGCTTTCACACCGCAGCTGCCAGTACAGCACAATTTGGGGAGCAACGTAGGGTGGGTCAGAAGGCCTGGAAGGGATGGATTGCTACTGAAAATACCACTTGTGGGATTATACTCTCAGAAACAACATAACTTTTAGCAGAAGGCTGTGCACTGAAGTCAAGAGTGAAACAGCAAGAGATGAGCACTATTTGAACTGTTAAGCTGCTTGGCTTCCAATGTGGCTTGGACGCAGTGTAGAGTTTTTAGATAACATCTAAATGTTCATGATAAATCATTTCAGGAGTGGCTTCCTTCAGCTGCATGCCTTACCCTCTGCCAAAAGTACCTTCCCAAAGGCAGAGGCAGCTGATCTGGTCTTCACATCCATGAAGGGAAGTGAAGACCCCTCAACATTAATCCTGGAGGTTGCAAATATGAGGCAGCTGAGGTGCATTTATGCTTAACTCTGTGTCCCTCCTATAGAGACAGCCCCGTTCCTGTGTGGACTTTCTTATTTTGCCTAGCCTGCGTTTCCAGATTCATGCAGAAAAGGTTTTGCTAGACTCAAAGGCTATTTTTTTGAGTAGTAACTACAGAGTAACACACTTGGATGTGGGTTTCAGCTCTGAGGCCTAACCCTTCATACAGCTGTGCATCCCTGGCAGGGGAGAAACTCTCAATGATTTGAAATTGAACCTTCCAGGCCCTTATTTATATTTTAGGGATCTCAGGTCAGATCTGAAGCAATGGCACTATGTTTTAGGATTCACTGTGGAAACTTGTGCAGAGAAGGTGTCTGCTCTATGCATTAATCCAACAAATAAAATCTCTGTTGACCTGATATTCACTTGCACATGCTCTAGCAATACAGTCAAGCACGGGGAAGAGCCATGGAGTCTGAGGGGACACCTTTCCTTCCAAACACTGTGTTTCAGCCCACATTGATTTGTTAAACTATCTACTTTCATGCTGGACGGAAATTTCTGCTTGGTCCTTCCTGCTCAGGTGCACTGTGAATGCTGCCTTCTGCTGTGCTGTTCAGGCAGCCCCACCACAGGTGGTGGGGAAGGTACATAGACCTCAGGGCAGAGTGTGAGTACGATAACTAAGATGCCACCCTTGGCTTTGTCCTAACTGAAAGAAAACCTCGTATTTTATGCCTCAGACTAACTAATCTCAAGATAAAACAGTAAATCTCACGCTTTACTGAGTATTTCTACACAGTACAATGTGGGTCGCTGGCAGGGAAGAGGCTAACTCAGTAGCAAGTCCTCACAGGCTGGCAGGATAGTCTGCCTACGCTAACAACTCCCTTTGAGGGAGTTAAACTTAACTAATTCACCTGGGGGGGCACTGCAATAACACAGTCTAGCATACACTTGATAAACAGATTCTATCTCCCCCCTTATCAGTGACCAGGGCAACATTGTTGTCTTGGCAATGTACAATACTCCTCATTATCTCATCAGCTACATCCTTCCTTGTCCTCCCTGCACTTCTGCCAGGAGCTAAGCTAACATCTCTGCAGGAGACTCTACTGCAGAGAAACCCCATTCTGCTCATAGCCAGCTTGGGGGGTTTCTCCATGGTGTTGCACAGCACCATGGATTCATGCAAGGTCAGTCAGAGCCTCTTTGGGGATCTCTAATCTGCATTATACTGCACCACAGAAACATGCAAATCTACTAGCAGTGAGCTAATGTATCAGGGAGGGAACTGCTGATTTGCTGTGTCCCCAGATTTGCTTCCAGAAGGGAACACATGTATAGAGTTATTTCGGCAGTCCTGAGTTCAGAACCCCCTCTGTTCCCTGTTCTCTGATACACCCAACATGACATAGCCCTGCTTGGCCAACACGTTTTGACTGAGCCCTGCTGCGCCCTGGGCAGATCTCCATGCACTGGCACCAGGGTTACTGAAAGCACACCACATGTGTGAGTAGCAACCTTAAGTAGATGTATGGAAGTTGGGGGACATACTACAGAATAAGGTTTGAGTAAATGACGTGTCAGCAGCAGTTCCTGGATTTGTCACTGTGGCTTTGGTGCCTTTTCATGGGAGGACCGTAAGAAATATTTGCTGCTTTTTATCACCTATAACATGGTTTGTTACCTTGACCCTAGATATCCAAATGCACCTGTACAGATGAGAGGAATGAAACTGAAAGAAGTAAAGCTGGTGGACTTCAAGGCAATATTTTCTCACCTACTGGAGGCTTAGGCTTTAGGATGAAAGGACATGTGTCTTCATGGACTCACTGCTTTTTGACCAGCTCTCCACAGACTGTAAAGGGAACCCAGAGATGTGCTCAGAGATACACTTACTTCGCAGAAACTCCCATTCAGTCCAATGAATCCCACACTAAAGCTTAGCTTTCATTTACTTTTAGTTTATCCACTACGGCTGATGGTCATTTCAGCCTGCTTGAGGACCACTACACCCTGTCAAGGCTGCCTGAAGAGCCTGCATACAGAACTATCCTTAGCCATGGGAGTATTTTCCTGCCACCTCAAGCAAATGATATGGGGAAGAATCACATGTGTTTGTACCTACCTAATTCCTCTCCAGCTTCCTCACTCTCTTACTTCTTACTTTTGGGCTGCAGAATGAACCGTGCCCCCACCACTGGCTATGAATCTGATGTTGGGAGCAAGACCACTCACCACTTCGTTTACCCTGAGAGCTACAAAGAGCTGGCAGAAAACGTGAGCATGATCCTGATCCCCTTCAAAACCCTGGACCTGCACTGGGTTGTCACCGCTCTCACCACAGGCACCATCAACTTGTGAGTAAGGGCAGCCCTGAGTGGGCAGGCTAAAGGGATGGGAGCCCCCACATGTTGCTGTAGGACAGAAAAGCCCACACCAGGCAAATCCCCACTTCTGATAAGGCCTAGGGGAGCTTTACAGACCCTCTCAGGTCAGGGTTCAGTCCTGAACACGCTTTCTAGGAAAAGCTTAATGTTATGGTGCAGTCTTTGAGGCGAAGATCCAGATCAAGCTCTTCGCAGGCTCATACAGTGGTCTCAGAGAAATGAAAGAGGGATTTTTTGCTGCTGGAGGTTGCCAGTTTGAGCAGTGGCTTCCTGGGCTTTGGGGTTCAGTGCCTCATTTTGGGCTTCTGCGCATCATTCCTCCTCTCCAGTCCTTTGGGAATACAGTGGGTGCAGCCAGCATGCCCGTACCCAGATGTACCCATCAGAAAGCCATCTGCAGAACCACATGTTTGGCAGGTTATTTATTCAACAGTGGTCCTAGACACCTGGATTATCCCACCGGAGACACTTGGGTGGCCAAGTGGTCTTCCAACATATATTATCCCACTTGCAGAAGAGGACAAGGAGGCAGAGTGCAGTGAGAGCAGAAGCAGACTGGGACTCCGAGTCCCCCATCCACAGCAGATGGACATGTCATTCAGGAGTTCTGTCTGTCTGTCCTGGTGGAAGGTGAGAGCCGTGCAGAGGAGACACCATTGTTTTGTGTGTCACCTGTGTGCCATAGCTTTAAATCAACATGGTTTACCTGGCAATAATGTGCCACACTGGTATTTATTCTCCATTTCTTCTTTATGCTTTCAGAAGTAAATGTCCTGCATTTATGGCAGCACTAGAATTAGAAATGTGAACAAAACGCATGTTTTTTTCTGGATGCTGGCTAACAGATTCTCTCCCTTCCTATAAGCTGGCTTTTCCTAATCCAGAGAATGAAATACGTGACATTTGTACTGTGTGTGAGATTATCTGCTTGATGTAAAGCCACAGCCTGGTGGCATTGCTCGGTGGTGCCCTGCTACACATACGCAGCAACAGCAGACCAGATTACTTTATTCCAAAGAGAAGTATTTCAAGACATTTCAACTTTTTTCCCAATTTCAGAGTCTCAGAATATTAAAAACTTGTAAAAGTGTCTCCCTGCTGACTGGGGATAAGACCCGCTTCACATTTTTAAGGAAATTTTTTTGATGGGACAACAAATGGAGTTTTGTTCCTTCCCTTCTTTTTCTTTTCTCTCTTTGCAAATGCATTTTAGATTCTTTTCACTTCTTATTAAGATCCTCTTAACCTCTAACAAATCTGGTTTAGTCTCTTTTTACCTTTTTTGCCACCAGAATTTAGTATATATAATCATGCGTTCTCTTGAAATTTCAAGTCCATCTTCAGGACACACTCCTATCTCAAAAAAATCAGCCCACTTGGAAAATTGGCTTTAAAATGTCTCCTTTTTTGCAAGACCTAGTTTTTTTTTTTTTCTTTTAGAAGCTCTATTGATAAACAAGGTTGATAACCTCTGCCCTTAAGCCTGGATCCAAATCTTATCAGAAGCAATGAAAAGCTCCCAGCTGCCTTCAGTGGCCTTTGAATGAAGCCCCTTGCTGCATTTTTGTCAAATCCATGCCTGCACTAGGAAGAGGCACCCACAGAGGGCCAGTTGCTGCCATTGTCACCCATCCATGTTTCCATCACTGTCACTGCTCTGTGCCCAGATTGCAAAGCCCTTCATTATTTTTTATCGAGTATTTACCTTCAGAAGTGGGTTGCAGCAGTAGAGTGAGCCCTTAGCTTGCCAGGAGGATATAACTGATTGACTGCAAGGCAATCACAGCACGTGAAAGGAAAAATATCTTTGCTTAATGAATTACAGGATATATTATATATTTATAATTAGATTGTGTACACGGGGTTGGTAAGCATCTGTTATAAATTAGTGTGTGAGTATTTAACGCCATGGAAGAAATACCACTATTTTAAGATTTTTGCCATACTCAGAGCAGGGAAATTTCATAATTAACAAGCTGGCACATGCTTTATCAATAAAACCAGAAAACCATAAGCACACAAATCGTAACAATACATTTAACATACTTTTAGGCTAGCAGAATAAACCTATGAGCATGCATTAAACACATTATGTCAGATACAATGTATAAGGAAATCATTGTACATTTGTAAAGGGGAGAATAAAAATAAAACCCATGTGAAATTCATTACTTTAGAAAAGAAGAAATACTCATCTTAGTGCACTCATAGTTAAAAAATATAAGCATCCTGTATTATGGTTCAAAAGAAAAGCCAAACTGCAGAGGGCCTTAATATTAGATTGAATTGATAGCTGAATGATTCTCTCAGACATGTCCCATTTTACTGACGGATGTCCCATTTCAAAGTGGTTCTCTGAGACTGAGCATTGTCCCAGAAAAGACCAAGAAAAGCCTTCTGGGACAGAAAATCTTCAGGCCCTCATCAGTAATATATTTAGCCAAGTTGCCTTAACTTGCCTTCTGCAAGTCTTCTAGGAATCTCCATGGTGAAAAAAGCTCCATGTATCTCCACTTGGTTTGGCAAAGAGCAATTTCTGTATTCTTTAAAATGTGCCACATCTTCCACTTGAGTCAACAGTACAGTAAATGTCCTATACAAGGTGGACCGTAATGCTGGCAGACTTCATTAGAGCCCTGCCAAGTGGCTCATAGAAGACGTTTTCCAGTTTATATGAATTCCACCTGTAGCCACCTTCACCACAGGCTTCACTGTCTGTCCCACTCCTGTGTGGTATTTACTGGGTCTCTAACTCCCTGGGTGCTATGCAGCCCAGTTTTTACATGATCATAACAGCGTAGGTCTCCATTTGGTCTTAATCAGTGTGCCAAAACTTTCCATGTGGTTGTGCGAAATTCTGCAGCCAAGTGACAGCACGACTTGGGTATTGCTTCTGAAAAAAATTAAATATCCCGTGACTAAAATATAACATATCATCTGACAAGAACTACAGTAGTCTCCTGGTTGGATTAGAGCTGTCTGCAAATACTGTCTTGAATATTGCATACCGATCACTTTGGTCTTCTACTACACCTGGCTATATGTTCAGGAAATAAGTCCCTCTTGTTTACTCTGTATTACCTTTTCAGAAAAGACTGGCTGTTCATTTATATAATAATAAGGAGATTTTACCAGCAAAGAAGCCCTTTATGTCTTCATAACAACAAAAAGGACATGGCATCACCAATCCTACTTCTATTGACTTTGCTAACCAAGGTCAGGCACGGGAAGCAGATGCAAGGGCAGATTTGCTGAGGGCAGATTAAAAAGTCTGCATGGGTTTCCCTTTCCCTGTTAGCATCTTGTGTTGGATCTTGGAGGGCTGGAACCCACCCATCACCTCTTCCACTGCATCCAGCCTGAGCAGAGATCTAAGGTCAGGGATGCCCAGAAGTACTTAAAGAGATAAAGACATTGCCAGGTCACCCCTGGTTTGGGAAGACTTAGACTAATGTTTCAAAGTGCTGATGATCCATGGTTCAAAGAGAAATAAAACGTCAATCACAGGAACCTTGTTGTTACCAAAACTGAAGCAAAAACTTTTAGACTGACCTAATGGAAAGTTTTGGTGATTTATCACAACCCATCTAAAAAGTATGCAGGATATATTTTGAGATATAGTCCAGTTGCAAGGCCAGTTCAGAATTTTCTCACTGGAAACAAACTCAGGGAGATTTTTTTTATAGCACTCGTGATAAGCTGTGCAATGTCCTCATGCGCTGTGCATGAGATATGGGGAAGAAAAGATTTTTTTGTTTTCAAGACATGACTCGTGGTTTTGACCCAGTTCATAAGGTATGACTAGGAAGTTTTATGCTCGGAACTGAAGGAAGCAGTTCAGCATTCCCCTGGGGAGGAGGGGAATAGCTTGCTGGTGGGGGGCTGTGCATTTGGAATGCCAGAGTTGCACATAACCACAGTAATTACGAACTCCACTACCACTTACTCTGAAAATCGTGCAGTAGCTAGAAGTAGCTAGAAGAAGAGGGGAAAAGTCTCCCCCTGGTGGGAAAAGTTTTTTTCTGCCATGAAATCAAATGGAAAGCCCTTCCCGTCATCAAAGTGCAAAGACTGCAAGTCATGGGCCAAGAATTAGAAGTCATGGGCTCCACATAATATTGACTTTACAATATACTGTCAACTAAATCTTTGGTGTTCTACTGTGAATAATTAACCTGAAAATTTAAAAATGTAATGGCTTTCTATAAACTTGCTTCAGTCATACCTCAGTCCTTTTCATGCTGTATTAATTAATTGCAGCCTCATTTTCCAACAATTTCTTGAATTTATTACTTTCAAATAATTTGAATTTATTCCTCAACACAAAGAATATTCTTTCTTTCTTTGGAAATACAGGAAAAAATTAATATATTGGGTTTTGAATAATCTTGGTGGTGATTTTTTTTCTTCTAACAGCACATACATTCCAGTTCCAAGGAAAATCAAAGTCAAAAAAGAAAAGGTGAGCAATGCTGATTTGTGAATTTGTTCTGCTAATCTGCTTGTAGGTCTTTTGCCTCTTTGGGAGACTGCAAGAATCCAAGGAACCCCTCGACATTCATAAAAATTACAACCAGAATACACACACTATACAAGGCTCAGCTGAGCTGAGCTCGTGTGTGAGGTTTAGCTCCTGTGTGCTGTTCAGGCCATAGATCAACTACTAAATAACTGAGGTTGGAAAGAAACTGCTCCTGTGACTATGCCATTGCATTACTGCTGTTCTGAAGGTTGTGTTGCTTCCTCTGGTACTGTTCAGGGAGAATTAAGGTGCACTGTTGGCCAGTTGTACTCACCCTCCGCAGCAGTTGCTCTGTTCCCACCCATAGAAGTCATTTAGATGAATGGCACTTTGACCTGTAGAGAGCCTTTGGAGTTTTTAAAAATAATTTGACTATTTGAACATATTTGAACATGTTTCTCACTCCTGGGTCAGTTCCTTGTAATAAAGAGCTAAGTGAACTCTGAACAAGTAAAGCTGCGTGTTTTCAAGTCAGTGGAGAATTCAAGATGGAGTCAATGGCTCTTGGGGAAAGCTCTTAGCCCACAGCTGTAATAACTGCCTGTACCAAATTAAATAAGCCTGGAGACTGGGCTCAGGCCAAGTCCATGCTGATTTTGTCCCAAGTGTATTAATACTCTCCCAGGCAATGTTCAAGGCAAGGTTTGGAAGATAGCATAGACCAGGGAATATTCCCTGTTTTGCACAGAATTGAGGAATGTGGACACAATCTGTGCCATGCCACTTCCCTCAAGGCTAAAAAAACCATCTCTCACCCATTTTGTTTCATAGCACGAATATGTAGAAGGCAATCGGTCAGGAGACCTCACTTCTCTGAGAAGGTCGAAGAAAGATGGACAAAGCTGGTGCTCACTGTACAGCAGTCAGAAGAGAGTCCATCCCATGCATACTGACTCATTGCTCAAGTATGCTGTGGTTTTATAGACATGCCCTACTGCTGGAGGCAGGATTTCCCGTGGGACAGGATGGTCATTCCCATGTTGCACCTTCAGCCTCTGTGCAAAGACTTTTGTTGTTGTAACTGCGTGGTTTGAGGACATAACCAAGGCAGGCTATGTAGAGAGAGGTAAAAGATGTTTCCTCTTCCACAGACCTTCCAGCAAAATAAGTTTCTCATTGTCTCAGCCTTTGGAGAGGCTGATTTTTAGAGGAGCTCAGGCTCCTACTGTCTCAAGGGCTGGTAGAGTATGATGTTAGCCCTAGAGCATTAAAATGACAGATTAAAGCACATGTCCTTCATTCAGGAGGCCAGGTTTTGCCAAAGGCTTCACACGAGACCTTTAACCAGTATCAGTTTATATCCCCGTACTTCAAATGATGGACCTCTGGGGCTATTAAATGATCACTTAGCTCATCCCTACTTGTTGTGAGGAACACATTAACCTCTGCAAAACCCTTGTGAGATGCACAACGGCAGGTTGTTAAACTTGCATCACAGTTGAGTAGCACCAGCCCAGGGTATAGCTGGAGATATGCAGCATCTTCCTGAGCAGGGAGATGAGAATCTTGTCTTTCTTCCCACACCATGTAATGCAAAACACCCTGTGAGAAGCAATTACACACAGACACAATATCAGCAATTAACCTCTGACTTTGTAAAAGGAAAAGCCCTGCAGCTAACCAGATAGCACTGAAATGCTATCACTCTAATTACAAACACAGCATGGAGGGAAAAACCTCTCTTTGCCTGATTCAGGGAAGGGGGTTGAAACCAAGGGCTCCCACCAGTCCTTGGATTTACTGTACACTCAGGTCTGATCTTAAGTGGTCTACCTCCATTGGATGGCCTCATAATTTCCCCAGGAGAAAACCGAGTACAATTTATATCTTTAAAAAAAAAAACAAGCGTAGAAAAATAGGCTGTTTGGGAAACAGGAGAAATGCAGCTGATGCAACCTGATGGGCTTCCTGATAGTTTACACCTGATCCCCAGTTTCCTTAGATCTGTACCTATAGAGATACCAAGACATGGTTGGCATATTGTGCAGAAGATGCAGTTGCTCCTATATTCCCACCCAAATTACAGTTGGACTCAATGATCTTAAGGGTCTTTTCCAACCTAAAGGATTCTATGATTCCATGAAACCTGACATGGCATTTTGCACTTGCCTTGCTCAGGCTTCCAACTCCCCAGAGCTCACCTGTGTTACAGCAGGGAGAGTTGAATGCCTAATTTTCTTCTCACTTGTGCCATTTCATACCCATTGGTTTCAGTAGGAATTGCCACGGATTTACATTAGTATAAGCAGATGGGGTATCAAGATCAAGAAAGGAATATTCACGTGCAATTACACGTGGGAAATATTATTGAATGCACTTAACTATGGGGCTTTATTTTTACCTTTCATCTGCCCTCAGGTAATAACTATCATTCCTTTCTCCCCAACTCCCCTACCCCAGTGTCCTTTAGGGATGACATGCTACTGTTGTTTTTTTCCCGGGGTATTTTACTAATGAGTCTTTCTCTCCAATTTTGCCTAGATCCTGATTTATAATCCAGCTTTTATGAAATACGTCTATGAAAACTGGCTCCAGCACCATGGGAGGTACCCCTCCACAGGCCTTCTGTCTTTGATATTTGCACTCCATGTATGCGATGAGGTATGGCTGTGTTTGGATATATGGATAAAAAATCAGGATGTATCACACTGAAATGCTAGGAACATGCCCTGGCCACTCACTCAGTCTTTATTTCCCCTTCTCCCTCTTCTGTGCCATTTGTTTCTTCAAACGAGTGCAGAGTCCTCAGTAACATGCAGATATGCTCCGCTGACAGTGACTGACATTTTAATGTCAGCAAGTGGTAGGGTTTAAGATGCATTCCAGGGGAATATAATTAAACATAGTGAGATTCCACTTGGCATTAAATGACATCTAAATATGGATGATGTCCATGCCCATTTTGTTAGTGGAAACCCAAATTATATTTTGTCTCACTGTTTAGGCACCTAAAGCCACTGGTGTTGCCCTGGGCATGCCCTCTGCTTCCCGCTGCCAGGCCAGAAAAGTACGAATCTCTTGGCCTTGTGTGACATCTGCCTGCCTTGAGTAGATGAGTACCCAAGGACATCTCATATGGCACTTATGTTTGGGCAACTGCATTGAGGTCTTATCTGTCTAATCAATGGAGCCAAGAGGCTGATTCATCAAACCAACCTCCTGGTAAGACATTAGGGGAACACGATGGCTCCCTAGTTTCCAGTGACTGTGCTGCCTGAATCACCACTGACTGTAATGGATGCTCAAGAACCTCCATTTGGATATCTAAATCTTAAACACAATCCCACCTGAAAAACTTCAATGATCAGCTCTTACATAAGCCAATTTGGGGAGTGCAGATGGTCTAAGTTCAGACCCAAGCTTGTGGGTTTACAGTAGGTTATGCTAAATGCCTCTGCTCCAGCAGTTACTTGAGGAAATTCCCTGGCTTGAGTGATGTGAGGTGTTCCTACGTGATAGGAGACTTAACTAGTTAGTGTAAGGCCAGGTCAGCTCTACAAAATCCTGCAAGCATGGGCTTGTTAGCATGGAGTATAAAAATCACTGTGCTGGGAAAATCCTTGGCCTGGACACAGGTCTGCTGCTAAAAGAGAGCTTTTGTCACCCAGGCCTGTGTTGTTCAGAGAATTGATGGAAATACTCCCAACTATGCTAGCAGAAACTGTACCATAGTCAATGCAGATAGGATGGGCAGCTTGGGTGGAGCCTGTTTTTTGGTAAGCAGGCAATGAGCAAGGCTCTGACATTATAAAATTTTTCTGCTCTTCCTGGCCTTAATCAACTAAAGAGGAGATTCCCATCTCAAGCCACTGACCTCTTGAGATCAAACATCATGCTTAGGGGACAGGAATGTGTTTTTCATATTGCTAAACAATAATTCATGGATAGAAATTCCCTTTTCTATCCCGGTTCAGGTATGGTGGTGGTCTCAGCATAGCTTAGGATATAATGTCCCTTGAGTAGATTTTGGGCTGTTATTCTGTGATTGCATCATCTCATGCAGCAGAATAGCTTGGCACTCTGCTGAGGTCCTCAAGTGTTGCTGCTTATAGGTAAACTGAGAATCAAGATAGTTTCTTCAGCATTTCAGATGACGACCAATTGCTTCTCAGGCCATAACACTAGTTCTTTCTTCCTTCCTAGGTGAATGTGTATGGTTTTGGAGCAGACAGCAAAGGACACTGGCATCATTACTGGGAAAACAATGCTTCAGCTGGGGCTTTCCGGAAGACAGGTGTCCATGACGGAGATTTTGAGTTCAATGTAACTTTGACTCTTGCCTCCATTGAAAAAATTAATTTTTTCAAGGGCAGATGACCCTGGCCATGGGGAGAAGTGGGGGCTGCAATTTCCAACATGCAGCAGAACAGAGCTCAGTGAAGATGATCTGGGTACCAGCCAGGTTTGAACGTGTGAATCTGTGGTGGATTCGGAGTGTCTCACTGCTGCAATGCTCACCGCAGGGAGCTCAACCGAGGACCAGCTTCCACACTGCATGTGATTTCCTATCTACAGATAGCTGGGAACTACCAATCAGTTGTGGGAATAAATGAATCTCTGCTTAGGCTCCACGGCTTGATTCTTGAATTACTGATGAAAGATCTGACTGTTGCTATTAGGGGAAACCTGGGCACAGGAACTGCTGTTTATTTGTCCGTTCTTTCCTCACGTAAGTCAGGAGATCCTTGAAGAAGAGTGAAAATGACTTCTGGGACTTGAGACCTGCTAGGGCAGCTGTGAACATCACAGTAAGGATTACCTCAAAGAAATGAATTCACTTCTGCTGTTGATCTTCTTTTTGAACTGTCTCTTCTGTTTCCTCTATTACTTCTGGTTTCAAGCTGTATTAAGCAAAAACATGACAAAGTTGCCTGAAGTAGTAAATTTTTCAGCCATTGCCTCATTCTACATTGATAGCACCTAGAAAATATGGATCAAATCATCTCTGACCATATATTATTTAATATTGCTTCCTATACAGCCATAATGAGAGAGAAAACAATACTGAAAACTGCAGCAAAAAAAAAAAGGCCTTTTTAGCCATTTCTGTGTTTGTCTTGTTTAGTTATATATAATTTTTATTTCTTTTTTTTTGGTGGAAAATACTCTGGAATGCTCATTTTTATTTAATAGTTTAAGGTTGGAAAGTGGACTTTTTTCTTTCAGTCTTTTATATGTGCCTTTTATAATTGTGCAACAGATGTGATTTTTTTTAAAAGACGACAAACCCAAAATTAAACTTTTTTATAAAAGGGGGAAAAATTAACCAAAGTCTAGCCTCCATGTAGTATACTTTTGTAGCCAGAAACAATAACAGCTCCTATATTGTATTTGAGCAAACACAAACAAGACTAATTTTTAAAGGTAGCTTTTACCTTTTTTATGGGAAAATATCCAAAAGTTCCAAGGAAACTTTTCCTCTTATTTTTTTACAAATCTCTTTGCAAGGTCTCTATTTGAAATGGAAGAAATATCATGGGTTGGGATATCAGCTAGTAATACAAGAGGAATCTTTTGCCCTGTAGCAGCATCTACAAGGACACAATCTACGCAAGCTGATCATATAGTGTAAGCCAGACTTCAAAATTATGTGCATCACTGGAGGAACGAGTGTATTAATGTCAGTACCTCTAGGCAGTGAGAGGAGGGAAGTGACAGTGGAGATTTTATATCCACAATTTTTTGATGGAATCAACAAGTTTAATCCTTAGGGACAGATAAAGTACGAATCCCAGAACAAATTTCAGGTAGTGAAGAATGTGGAACAGTGGTATTTTTCTTCCCAATATCATGAAAATAGGATTGATGGATTATTGACCCACTTTCAGCTCTGGTGAAGCCAATGGAGTTCTTGCCACAAACTTCTAAGGGACTTTAGGTCAGGCTTGGAAAAAATGGCATATTTCATTGTTAATGGATTACTATGGTTGGGGGTTGTGGCAAATTACAAATCCTCTAAATGACTCATCTTTCATGAACCGAGTTGTGGCAGCGTGTCCAAGCAGATGAGTATTTGAGCTCAGTGAAAGCCTAGCCCTTCGACCAGTGATGTGCTTCAGTCCAAGATTTATCCCCTTGTCTTTCTGTGCCAGTTGCTGACAGTGAGCTCCCCACCAAGGCAGCAATTCACAGCACAATGGCATGGTCAACTGGAACATACGTGTTTTGGGCCACAGCACCACTCGCCAACACGGACTGCTTTACTCGCATGATTATTACTGGACTCACAGCATATAAAGAGATGAGGATGCCAAACGTCTCTGTGCAGAACTGAGCTCCCTTTGCTGTACACATATGACCCTTCAGTTTAGCAACATGGAGAGGGCAGGATTTTCGAATCCTCATGCTGAGACCCGGTCACGATCCTCGTGTCAAGAAGCCCTTTCATAGCATGGTGGTCAGCAGAACTCACCTGCATGTCAGAGGCACAGCAAATTCAGTGGGCTTGCTGTCTTCTACATGTCTTTTGTAAAAGTATGAAACATTTCCATTTGAGCCATGTTTGTTTGTTTTAGCATTCCCACTGTTTAAATGGTTGTTAAACAATATGCTTCTGGTGAGACATCACGGTAATATAAGCAAAGCAACTTTAAGATCAAAAAGACTCCATGGAAGACCCCAATGGTATCTTCACCCTATGGCTGGATTTTGGAGATTTTTTTTTCATCCTGAACTTAAAATATTTTTTTTTTTCTTATGGACAGATGTCAGTAATTCAGAAACACTTCATTGCTGTTTCAGTCATTTTTAGAGAGACTTGGTTTGGTGGTTTGGTACTCAATTCCCATTGGTTTTTTAAATCACAAGTGGCAGTTTGAGATCAAAGAAAGTGGTAAAAAAACTCAGCTATCTTCTAGTCTGTGTTGTTTTGAAAGTTTCCTTTTGCTGTCCAAATTAAATTTCCAGTTTTTCCCTGAATATTGTGCCTCTGACAGCACATATGAAATATCATGGCTCATACTGTCGTGGATAGATTTAGTGTCTTCATCATGGAACAAGCTGCAATTCCTATTTAATTTTCTTGCTGACAGCAGGCAGTAACTGTGTACCACTGATGTCCATTTTTCAGAGCATGAGGAGAGCAGAGAGTGGACCTTTCTACCTGTAGGATGAGGGATAGTCTGTGCCATCACATTTGTATTCTAGAACTTTTTCTAAAGTCCTTTAGGCAACTGACTGTTGTGTTAGATCTTTGTCTCAGTTTGTCCACAATTTTGCCGCTCTTTCAAATGCCTTCAGAATAAGGAGGTAACAACAGATGATGCTGAGGGAAGAATTAATTCCCACTGCCAATGTTGAAGACTGTCTGTGTTCCTGCTAGAAAATTTCTGGGTTTATTTTGTTTAAAAGAACAACAAGGGAAAACATTTAGCAACATGTCAAGGCTTCAAACTCTTGGACTGTTTTTGCCACCATGGCAAATGCTCTGAAACACTCCTTAAGTCTATGTAACATTTTTTACCAAAGCCAAATCTCTTGAGCATTTTTTTTTCTCCCATGACCAGATTTTTTTCCTATTTTTCTTTGACGACATGATTGATTATGCTAATTTTTTTTTTTTTTTTATTTTGCTCTGATGGTGGGGAGTCTCACTCAATCATTCTTTGGCATATTATTTATTTAATTTTAATTATATGAATCAAAATAAATTTTCTATTGTAATCAAATAAAAGGTGTTTCTGTGCACACTTCTTCTTCCCACAATATTTCCATTATCTCCTAGAACCTCCTCTGTCACATAACAGTGTAATGAAGCCTTACTCCACTTCCTTCCCACCCATCCCTTGGGTGACATCAGCAGAGGAATGCATGCTTTAGACTGCCGGAAATCTTGTGGTCATGGGCATCACACTGCTCAGCTTATGGCAGCTCTGGACCTCTGGAGAAAAAACTTAAACATTATATCCCTGGTCTCCTGATGGATCTATGCTGTATTTAGGTTATATATAAGGAAAATTAAGGTAGTCTCAGAAATCAGTGACTTGAGAAGAGATTCAACACACCTGTTCTCTGGGGTTGACAGACCTAGCTCCCTCCATACAAGAGATGCTGAGGATCTACCCCAGGTCCCTATTTTAAGTGCCTAATTTAGCTGCTATGATTGCACAAGCACCTTAGTTATGGATGGCCTAGGCTGTCCATTAGAAGAACTCTATCTAGGAGATGGACATCTTTGATCGGGTATCATTTCAGCATGCCACACTACCTCATCTGCATGACTATGGCTTTACATAGGGACACTCCACCTTAACTATTTCTTGGACCTCATAAGCTGCTCAGTTTCCTTGTGTACTGCTTCCATTCATTGTTTAAAGGAGTGAGTAGGGTAGACAGCCTAGCAGCAATGCAAGTTGCCCACAAGTTGCCCACTGAAATGCAACCAACCTGGTTGCTTAGTGGTGGAAGCTCAAGAAGTCACCACAGGTCAGCTCAGGAAGCTCCTGTTCAGATATAGGCAATGGTCTGATGGTCACAGTAAGAGCTGCTTTCCAGTGGGACCTTCAGAAGACCAAGTTCTCAAGAGGTGCTTCACATTTTGCTTTTCAACCCAGGCTCTAGACATGCTGCATCAGTGAGATATTAACCACCGTTAATAGATACAGCACAGCCAGCATCACACTTGTTGAAAATGAGTGGAACATAGAGGCACAGAAGTCTGAGGAGCTATCCCAGCCACTTCAGGTCCCAAAGCCTGGTTTCTGCCCAGAGCTTCTAAGACCAGTCTGGTCACAGAGTTGTTCCAAACAAAGTAGAAGTGTTAACCTGGGATGGTTAACAAACTACACTGTCCTTCACAGTGGCCCTGTATCTTCATACTTGCCACTGTGTAGATGAGAGGCAAAGTATTTGATCCTTTGTCACCCTCAGCAAAGCAAAATAACACTGGGGAACAGCTTGCTCTTGAAAATCATTTTGCGTTTTTCTTCATGTCCACTCACAAGAAGAGCACTGAAATGCAGCTTACAGGTCTGAAATGATTTTGTCAGGAAAGTAATTTGCATAAAATTACAATCTGAAGACCTCCTGAGACCAGTAAGACATGCAGCAGCAACAACAGCAACATGCAGACAGATGGACCGACCACAGGATTTGGACAAAGGACTTTGCTTATACCATCAAATGAAGAAAGAAAGTACCCACAGGGGAACAATATGGCTTCAATTCATGGCATGGGTTCCTTTGATGGCTCACATTCAGGATAGCAATTAAACCCAACAAATGAAAAGGCAAGGGAGTCCCTTGCCACCCTTAAAAATCTCTGTTTTCACTTGCCTTTCCTACAGGCTTTCAGGGAGCGGATAACATTTTGTTATCTTCAGGCAATGTGAAATAAAATGTGGTTCACACAGTGATAAGTTCCACAAGGTTAGGTACTTTTATGCAGAGGTAAATCTCTGTGTTCAGTTTAATTTTCTCCTATAGGAAATTCACCATGTTCCTTTACTCCTTAGTTTCTAAGGTAACCTTTGGCTGGCAGAGTATAAATATATCCATATGGGAATTTGCCTGGACCTGTTACATTAACACTCCTACTAAGAGAGGACATTTCCCAGAATAGTTACTTTTTCCACATAATCTGAGATTCCACAGTTACACAACAACTACCAGCTGCCTCCCTGTCCACCCAGACACTAAATCAGTAAGAAAAGTATCCTGGCCTATGCCACTAACATTAAATCCTGCAGTACCATGATGTTCCTCCGGAGATGCCCCAACCAAGCCTCCAAATCTAGCACTACATCAAGGAGTCCCTCACAGTGGTTTCTTCCCATGTGCATTTTTGTTCCCCTCCTTGCTTTCTTGGGGCTGGCCCCAAAGAGCTGTCACCATCCAGGGGAGCTGCATGTTGCTGCCCCAGCCCCAGACCAAACCCGCAGTCTGGGGCTGGATGTTTGAACGCACTGGCCGTACTTGAGCTGTGCCTTGAAACATGTCCAGTTTGCAGCCACATCATGTGTTCAGCCTGTGCACATGGCCAAGTGGGTTTCATACAGTAGAAAATAATGGTAAGAGTGATTTCCACTCCCATTTCTCCTTTGAGTGGTGGCAGATTTTGTATAACATTCTCACATTCAGATATCAGAGGGTACATATGTGTGAACAAGGTCCTCAAGATACTGATGAGGTACCGAACTTCTGCCTGCAGCAGTGGAGTCACAGGCAGAGTCATGGGAGCTACTGATGACCAAAGCTTCATCGCTGCGGACATCAAAGAATTTGCTGTGGGGAGAAGTTCTGTAAGCTGACAGCCTCTGTCATTTGAGAGTTTGATTTGAATAGGTATGTAAGGAAATAGACATGAACAGAAGTAGAGGTCAAAACTGGGTAAATTAAGTAAATGAAAGTAAAGTCAATAGAGCTTCTAGAAAAACTTTGGAAACAAGGTAGTGTTTTAACTATTTGTTTGGTCCATCAAAGTAGGTAGGCCAGGAGTGAATTAGGCTGGTGGTGCTTTTGGGCAATGCATGCTGTTGTGATTTGACCTCAGTCAGCAGCCAAGCACCCAAACAGCTGCTCACTCATTTCCTCTCTCCCTTCCCTCCATGGGATGAAGGAGAGAATAGGAAAAGCAAATGCAAGAAAACTCATGGGTCGAGACACAGTTTAATCAGTAAAGGAAGAATAAAAAACAAGCTATGTAAAGGCAATCAACCACTCACCACCTTCCACCAGAAGACCAATGCCCAGCCAGTGTCTGAGCAGCTGCAACCTTGGAAGACAACACCCCATCTCCTTCTTCCTCCATCCCAGTTTATTGCCAAGGTTGATGTTACATGGGATGGAATAACCCTCTGGGCAATTCAGGTCAGCTGTCCCAGCTGTGTCCTCTCCCAATCCCTTGCTCACCCCAGCCGAGTTGTTGGGGGAGGACAGCAAAGAAACAGAGAAGGCCTTGGCACTGAACAAACACTGTTCAGCAACAGCCAAAACTCTGCTGTGTTATCAACAGTGTTTTAGCCACAAATCCAAAACACAGCACTATATGGGCTGCTATGAAGAAAGTTAACTCCATTCCAGCCAGACTAAAATAAACTAGAGACTGAAAGAAGTCCATGGATTCAAGGGGTGCAAAGACCTTTCCTGAAATCTGAGAGCAGGTAATACCAACAACACCTGAGACAAAAGTTTAGGTCAAATTTACACCAAACTACCTCAGTTACTAGGTGTTTCCAATTATTCACCCATCCCACAGATAACCTGCTGGAATCAGGTGAGATGACTACTCACCACTAACAGGAATGACATGATCCATACTGAAAAATCTAGGAGCTGCTTCAGGTGGAGTGCAGCCAGGGGCACTGGTGGCAGTTTAATTCTTGTTTACTGTAGGAGCTGAAATAATATTTTAAACCAACAGCCAGGGGCCATGAGAAATCACTGTTTTATGTGGCTGCGTGCATGGTGTTTGCCTCGCCTCCTGGGTCAGCACAGCACTTTCTTCCACCAGCAATAGTCCTCTCTGTGGTGGGTTCTTGGGGGGCCAAGGGAACTTCGCTGCTTGCCACCAGTTGCAAATCTGGCCTACAGCTACATGACTACAACTTAGCAGAGAGATCCAGCAGATGCAAGTAAATGAAGCTAGAACAGTGTTTTTATTTCCTATAATAAGCAAAGGAATGAGAAACATCAGCATGCACACAGATTAATGGGTCTCTCGGCAGTGAGATGTGATTAACTAATTTCAGTCAACGCTGGGGATCTCAGCACCTCATTAGCTTTTTCATTAATGGTTACAACTAATACCC
This sequence comes from Scopus umbretta, assembly GCA_013400535.1. Lineage (NCBI taxonomy): Eukaryota > Metazoa > Chordata > Aves > Pelecaniformes > Scopidae > Scopus > Scopus umbretta. The sequence continues at coordinate 15,092 of VZTL01042343.1, read as the reverse complement.
GATTAGTGTCTGTTTCACCAGTAATGAGTTCTCGTTCTTAATGGAGACAGAGTTTTCTACTGGGTGACAGTGAAAGGGAGGGAGAGGGAAGGAGCCCTCTAATTACTGTGCTAACAGGGCACCTCGCCATCGTCATCACTGACCCAACTGTTCTCCCTGCCCTTTTGTAACTGGCCCTGCCACACTGGCATGGGCATCTGTGTGATGTGCCAAGTGCACTCAGCAAGTCAGAGGGAGAGGACCTTTCTGGCTCCTGAAAAAGAAATCACTGCAAACTGGATGACAGTAGGTGAGACCACCTTGGAGGTACCGTCCCCCTCCCTCAGTTAATGGGTATGAGGGGCTACAAGTGGCCAGAGATGCACAGGGAAGGGAGAAGAAACACTGGCTACAGATAAGAAGCAACAGCTGCTTTCATGTGGAGCACTCAGTGCAGTGATTTGTTTTCTAATAGATGTTAATAATTTCTCCACTAGAGCGTGCTATTTTCCTGTTCCCATGAGTTATCCAGTGGCTTCTGGAGCACATAGCTCTCATACTGGTGTGTGTCATGTCACGGGCGCAGAGCTCATTCCCTCCTGACACTACTATCTTCACAGTTATAAGGCTTGGGATTCATTTGCTAAATCTATGTATTTTGTCCTCTGGATGACAGCTGAACGCAGGAGCCCACTGGCTATGAAAGGGATGGGGCAGCACCAGATAGAAGTCCTGCAAAGCTTCACTCCCTAAGGGTTTAAATCAGTGCTGTTATGTGTGCGGTTTTCTTTTCCTTTCCTGCTTTGAAAGGTGATGACACTTCCAGACATGTGTGTTGTCTTTTGTACTGACCCTTTAGAAATGCTCATAATTTGGAAAAAAAAAAACCAAAACAACAAAACAACCCACAACTATTCTTCCTTTGAAACTTAATTCCCTGACCAGGAACAAAATATTTGGGACTCCCGGCTATGAGGTAATGCTCAAATCTTTTTAGTTGGGGATGTAAAAGGCTTTAGTTGTAGCAGATCAAAATGATCTTTGTGGACCGTAAAGGCAACTCAGTTGTTTCTAACAGGATTTGTATGTTGTGCTACCAATATAATCAACTTGTGTAGTTTTAGATTTGCTTGTTCTCAGTTGTAGCACCCAGATGTTAAATGAGGGGCAGATATATTGTAAAAAGCAATCAATGCTGCAAATTAATTAGCTGGGTTCAATGAAAGCAGAAGCCCTATCTGGCTGCTGACTGCCAGCAGTGCATACGCTCACGACTCGGCTGTGCCCCGCAGCTGAGGCAGAGGGGAGCACCCCAAGGGGAGCAGTGGGGACCACTTGGCAGAGCACTGGCTAGGCACCCAGGTTCCTGGATCCTGCCTTGGACTATGGGACAGCTTTGTTGGGTGGCCACGCTAAGACCCGTTGCCTGTCTGCCGCAGGGGAAAGTGCACCCATCCTGGGCAGTCCCAGGGATGGTGCTGGCTGGGGTGCACTGGCATCGCCCATCATACCCCTGCATGGATGCAGAGCTTCCTCCCACCCACCTCATGGGAGGAGATGCTTCTGCTGAGCCCAAGAGACCCACAAAAACAGACTGACCTGCTGCACCACACTCAGCCGACATGGGAAAGATGTACCTCCAATGGTGATGGTGGGTCTTTCCCGGGGCCTGTGTCAGTAAACCCCGCAGTTTAATATTGTGGTATTTGAACAGCTACTGCTGTTCAAATTACTGTTTTAAATTTCCTATCCAAATACTTCATCAGGCCCCTGGGATTTCAATATTGTGACATCAGTACAGTGAACATTTGTTCTACTTCACCTCTTCTGCTGAATACTTCCATAGTCCACTCATCATTTCAAGCTGCAGAGTTTTTATTTGTTATTCTTATTATTTTCCCATCTCCAAGATGGCTGTGAGGTCCTCCACCAAGCCCAGTAACTCCCATTCCATTGACCAGATCCTCACAACTGACCAAGGGTGATGCAGGATTACAGCCCAGGGCAAAACTGGCCAGCCTGGTTTGCAGATGCTCTAGCTCCTGTTAATTTGCTCAGCTTTTAGTTGTTTTCAGTAGTATGGTAGCTCATCCTTACTCATAGCCCACAAGTAGCAAAATCCCAGAGCAGGTAGGGAAAGGATGCACTAAGGTTTGTAATGGAACTTTTCCTTCTTGAGTGTGTACCTCATTGAGAATAATCCTTCCCTGGGTCATCGGCATTTAGGGGCAGCTAGGATGCATTATGGTGACCATGCTTACCTGCATTTGCAAGACTAAGGCTGAACTGTTTGCCCAATGTTTCCTTCACAGTAATGGAAAGCACAGTAAGGCTCAACTCGCCAATCTAGACACCTTTCCATGAATAACCCACTATTCTTATCTGTGCCTAAACATTAATACTGCTCAAACATCATCTCCTGGAGGTGGTCTCTCTCACATTGCTGAGGACTAGTTCTCTCCGCTGACTAACCATACTTGCACTGCTTAGCACCTAACCCTGCATCTCCTGTCTGCCCAAGTACTGTCCCTGTGACCTAAAAAAAAAAATTATTGCTAAAACATATCTATATTTTAAGTAAAAGTGTGTGAAATAATGTGAGTGCTGCAGCAGCACCATCAGAGTGGGATTTCTATGATACAAAGCTGAATGTTTCTGGTTTGTTCCCAGAGGTGGCATGAAGGGAGTGCTGGAGAGTGCAAAGGGTGAGCTCGCAGCTTGCATTTAACGATAGACATATTTTGGGAGATGTGGATATATGTAGATATATAAACATTAAAATAGGATATAATAAAATAGGTCAAGTCCCATTCCTGTGTCTGAGGGCACAGATGTACAGTGGAGTATGCCTCTACAGCTAAACCTCCAAGTCTTATAAATACTGGATGGCTTCACCTATGCTGCCTTTTGAGAACAGTCCTTGGTTCACGCTGTGCCCCAGGCTAAGCCTGGGCATTCTCTAGGAGGGGATGAGAAGCCGTGGGCTAAAACAGTGCCAGGGAACAGACTATGGACTAAATGGTGTGGATGATCTCAGGACACGGCTCCGTCCTAGTTAGTCCCTAGACTGCATGTATACCATGTGCCTGCTTTTCTACAATAAGAGCAAGCAATGTATAAAGATGCTGAGATGCACTATGTAGCTTTGATGGTCACTGCCCTTTTATCAAGGAGAGGTAACGATGCCTGAGACAAGCTCATTTCAGTAGGGCCAAAAGGCAGTAGAAGCAACAATGGCCATGCATTGCAGCTTAGGAGGTTCAAACTGGACATTAGGAAAAATGTCTTTCTTCACTAGGAAGGTGAGAAGGTAATAGGTCAGCCAAGAGAGGAAATGGGACCTCTGTCCTTGGAAGACACCAAGACTTGGCTAGACAAAGCCATGGCTGATCTGATCCAGCACTGGGGCTTCCCACTTGGATTAGAGACCTTCAGAGAGCCCTTTCAGCCAAAGCTTCTAGGAATCTCTGGTGAACTGCAGATCTGCAGCATTTTTCTGTTGATTTGCAAGGCTGGGGTTATGTCTGGGCTGCGTGCCTCTCTGGGAGTGGAATGGCTCTGGTGAAGCAGCTGAAATTGCAGAGTTTTGAAAAGAAGAGAGACAGATTTCTTTCAACTCATCAGCAAAGACTCCCTGGCATCCAGCTGTTTTGGCAAAAGCTGTATTTTGCAGGAAGGACAGAAATGTTACTATGCTTACAACAGCAAGGGTTTGCCTCTTGGCTCATACAGAACAGCTTTAGCTCTTTGTGTTCCAGGTATTTGCTTCTTTCGGTAACAGGGCCCATCAGACCCTCCTCTCCTGTGCAACTATATAGCACACCCAAACCAAGCCCCTAAACAAACCAAAGTCATCAGCTCTGCAAACCCACTCAGTGCAGAGCTCAAGGCAGCATGTTCTTACTTGGCCATGGTCTTAGTGGATGTAGATCATCTCCACTTCCAGAGGGCAAAGCTACATCAGTATACACCAGTCAGCAGGATTTTCCATTATATCCCAGAAGAAAAAAAATAAGGAAAAAAAAAATTGCTATTTTTATCATTACCTGAACACTCTCTCTGTCAATTTAACTTTCTGGATCTTATGTTTTGGATTTATGGAAACACTGTATGGCATTTATAGTTATGCCATACCCTGGCATCCTTTCCCTTCAACTCTGAGCTTGTCTTTGTCACACCTCTGTACACTGCTTAGCACAGGAAGGTCTGGGCCTTGATCAGAGTTTTGATCTGCTCAGTAGCCATGAAAAAAAAATGCCCAGCAAAATCTCTCTGCCAGTCAAACTTTTGCTGCACCTCAACAGGTTCCTAAAAAATCATATCACTTAATGCCATGCAGCAGAATCACAAGTTGTCACTAAAATGGTAAGTGACATGATGAGTCCTCATTGCTGTAGCTCAAGTGTCCAGGAGCTTCAGTAATATAGTGTCTGTCTTCAGTGCCAGGAGATGTACAAACTCAGAACAAAAAATTATTCCTATCCCCAAGATATACAGGCTAGGGAGGTATTTAATGTGTCTACCATGTTACCAAGAATAATTGAGAAATGGCATTTATGACAAGACAATTTTCAAAATTATCTTACACCTAATGTGTATGTATATATAGAGTGAGAAATATAGATATATACATGTATTTACATGTCAAATATCCACCTGTCCTTTGAGCTTTTTGTTTTGTTTTGTTTTGTTTTTTCACATTGTCCCAATCTTTTTTCCCCCATTCCAAATTTTTAGGAGTTGTAGAAGAATTTTGAAAGTTGGAGAAAAATTAAAAGCACCTGCTTTTTCAACGTAGCAAAAAGCACTGGAGCAAAGTGAAAATTTTCTTTGGAAAAATTAATGATTTATCAAGTCCCATCCTCATTTGAAAGAATCCTTATCTGTGGAGGGAGAGTACAGCAAGGCTGCTTTAACCATGGGGTTAACGGATTTCATGCTACAATAATTTATTCTTGCTCTGTAGGTCAGTCATCAACCATTATCCAGGCTACATTTCTAAAACTTGCCTTGACTGGACTGTGTCATGCTCAGTTATAAATTTATAGACCTGACACAAGACATGCTTTCAGGAAGCCCTCACCCCACAACACTAACCCCACCATTGAAAATTCGTATCAACATCTCCACTGACATCAGTCTAAAGCTGCTTATGTGAAGTTGGTCTGATCCCGTGTTGGCCTGAATTCAGTTTAGGACATGACACAGAGACTACTGAAGTCCCTGGGAGATCTTTTCATTTTCTTTAGTGGGTTTGGATTAGCACTGCATGTGATGTCCATGCCAGTGAACAGAAGTCATGGTCCTTTCCCTGGTATTGTTGCTACAAGACAGTACAGTTCACATCCACGGAGCCAGCTCTGTTTAGACCCATGTACCAGGTGTTGCCTCATGGGAATGGCCCCTAAAACCGGGCCAGCAAGTGTGCAAGCAACTAAGCAGAAGGGACAATTGTGGACAGGGTTTCAGTCTGCATTTTATTTATCAGTATCTCAACCTGAGGAAGCTCAAACCCAGATCCCACCAATGTACACCTGAGCAGTGGGAAAGGCCACTCTGTCAGGGGCAGGTAAAGCCTCCCTCATGTTCTTTGCCATCTTCATCACCATTCCTCCCCACTGCGGAGCAGGTGTTGGCCATCTACTGTTAGCTTTGGCTCAGAGAGCAGGTTTTGCATTTCTCCTTTACCAGCAAGAGACATGAAAATCAAAGCCCATGCGTGTTTGCTTTTCCACTGGGTGGTAGGACTGGAACAATGGAAAGCAATTTATGCTGGAAAATAGTTGTAGAAAGAAAAAGATACCACAAATGCAGTCCCTACCAAAATGGTAATGGGTAAGGGAAGGGAGTTCACAGTACACAGATTAGTAAAGTAGCTTGTCTGGGTTAAAAGGTTAGTTGAGGTGTGGGTCTTGGTGCTATATTAAAGGACAGAAATGTAATTTCAAAGCTTCATTCACTCTTTCCTATGGAAAGGACTCCTTCTCTTGCAAAATTGCCTGTTCATTTCATAGCACATTTAGCTGTGGTAAGACATCTCTGAACTTCCTGGGGAAGGGAGAGAGAGAGACGTCAAGTCCCCCATCCTACCCATGACCCCATTCCCAATTAAGTCCAAGGCCAATATCAGCTTGATGCCAGGAGGAGGTGACAGGTCCACCATCCCCTCCCCATATCTTCTCTTCCCCATCATCACCAGTGTGGTCAGCTCAGCCTGGCAGACCCACAGGGTTGCTGCCTGGCTCAGGGGGAAGCAGGCAGCAACCCCAGCAGGAGGTCCCTGCTGAGTCAGCCCTTGGCTGTGCCTGATTTTGGGTGTTCACTGACTTTGGCTAGATAAGGGGGAAAGCTGGAAAGCCCCCTGCCCTGTTCCTCATCCCTGCTCCATGCAGTAGCCTCAGGAAAGGCTCTTGCTCATCAGTTTGTTATTGATCCACGTCACTTACTGCAGTTGTAATTGCAGAGATAGGAGTTGCAATTAGAGCAGCAGGAACAGTGTAATCTGCTACTCTGAGGTGGTGGTTACCAGAAGAGGCATGTCTCCCATGCAGGAGTGGGCAGAGGTAGTCCAGAGACCACATGGTCAGGAGCAGCTTACTTGGCCTCGGATTTCCACTTCACAAACCATGCCTGGACAGAGGCCACCTCATTTTCCTCCCCGCATGCCTTCAGCACATGGGTGTTCCACCTCATTTCTCCTGGCCTGCACAGAACAGAGAGAACCCTTGAACTCCTGAGGACTGACCAAAAGCCTGGAAGTCAGGACTGAGCATCTCTGAGAGTCATATAGCATTTGGACAAGAAGACCCTGCTAACACAAGATCGTATCACAGAGTGAACCTCACTAACCCTGAGATGAGCTGGGTAGTCCATGTGTCCTGCTGCCTTGTACCGGACAAGCAAGCTCAGCATATAAGGTCCTCCTTTTTAAGGAATAAAGAAGCAGGTTTTAAGCCAGAACAGTTTTTTCTGAACAAGAACAGTCTAGGATCTTCATTGTCAAGAGCTAAAAAAACAAGTTTTAACCCAGAAGTCTTACTGAACAAAAAAACTATTTCTTTTTACAGAAGCTGGTAGTGCCCAGACCACACCGATGCTTATTTTATCTCTTCTCATCCAAGCACAGCCAGAGCTGGTGCAAGAGAGAAGGACTGCACTGCTGCAGCTATGCACAGGGAAGGAGGAGAGGTGAAAAGAGAGGGAGCAAGACCTGCCCCTTTCAGCAGCCGAGATGCCGGACTGGGTCTCCTGTTTTGTGTAACTTCACCCTAATAGCAAGGAAGAGGCTGTGCAGATGCACAACCACATCATATGACACAAGGACAAACAGCAGTGGCCACTGGTCTTGAAGAGCCCAAATCTCCTTTTTTTCCCACTGGTAAATCCATGCCGGTGCTAGCACTGCTCTGGAGTGGCTGTCCCATGCAGCTATAGGGGCCAGCAATAACTAAACTGGAGTATGGTCACAACATAATTAACAGACTATGTCATCCTGCTTCCAGCACAGAAAACTCTCCAGCTCTTTATGGTCTTCTCCCAGGATGGTAAACAAGGACACATGACATATGTACAGCTTCATTTATGCTGTCCCTGACCTGCATTTTGGTCCTGATTCTAGTCTCTTCTCTGCTAACAGCTAATGAAATCCCAACGTGTGCTTGTTCTGATTTTCCCACCTCTCCCATCCCCTTGCTCCCTTTTCTGATTTCTGAGATGTCCTGAAAATAATTCTGTTAGCAGGAAAATAAACAGGACATTACTCTTGATGGCTTTCAATTGTATTTTCTCTTTCCCTGATGTCAGCCCCTGGCAGAGGGGGGCAAAGAGGAACTAAGGGCCATCAGAGAAGCTTTTCTGGCACAGATGAGAAACCTGCATGCTGCCAAACTCTTCACTATTGTTCAGCATACACCCTGCTGTTTGTTTGAGACCAGGAAAATGGAGCCTTACTGTGAAATTGTTAAAGAAAAAAATTAAAGCTGAGCATAGCAAAGGCAGGTCAAGCAGCAGAATGAGCTGGTGCCAGCAAATGGGCATTTTTTGCCTTCTGTAACAGCTGATGGTGATGAACAAAAGTTGGTATTTTTTAATGGCTGTTGTTGTTTTTGGCTTAGTAATGAGGGATATTGTTAGAGACTGAGCAGGAGTAAGACAAAACTCAGACAAGACTTGTGTCCTCTCAGGCTCCTTTCACAGGGCAGCCTTTATCCCCAGAGACACAGCTAGGCCCTCCTTGGCTCAGCTTATGATGGTCTGTCATCTACTCCCAGTCTCCTGGGCCCCTGGCTCCCCTCAGCGCTGGGCATCCTGCTCATCCAGCAAGCCTGTGTCCATCCATATTGATGATGTTGAGTGTTTCTGCTCATTTCTTCAAATTTATCTCCTCTCAGTGAAGCAAGGATTGGGGTGTTGCAGGATCAGTTCCTTGCCAGAGCAACTATGCTTAAGCACAAGCTATGTTAGTTAAAAACACAGTTATTAAACTTTGCAAGGACTTCCTCTGTACCACAGGGCAGAGCTGTCCCTCTTAAGGAACACACATCTTCAGGGATTTCCTCATATCCCTGCCAGAGCTCAGGATGCTCCAGTCAGCCATCATAAGAGAGAACCAACTTCTGAGGTGGCTCAGCTGAACCCCTAATTGCAGTGATTATTGCCACCTCACTTTTCAGTCTTTCCTGCAGATGGCAACCAGCATTTCTCAGTTAAACCAAGTGACAGGCTGCAATAACAAGTGACAACATCAAGAATGACAGTGAGGGAGAGATATTGCTTGAGGCGACACTCCAGACTGGATGGAGCTGGTTGGGTGCAGGAGGGCAAACAAGCTATTCCAGATGGAAGAAGCCAAAGAAGACATCTGAAATCGCCCTTTTCCTACTCACAGACGAGCATCAGCCTGTTTTCCATCCCGTCAAGCATACTGCATTGCTTTCACTAACTGTGATTGCTCCTGAAATGTCTAAGTCTCCTTTTTCCCTTCCAGTCCAGATTTTACCCTGAGACCATAAGCCTGGCCATAGTGTGTTGGAGCAAAGGCTTAGCTGCTCTGGCATCCCATCTGTCATGAATGTCCTGGAGATGATACTTGAGGATATGGACACAGAACAAGTCCATTATCCACACAGAACAAGTCCAAAAAGTCTCTTCTGTCTCAATCTCTGGCAGTCAATACACCAAGGAAGAGGTTGTATTTCAATCCATCCTGTCCTACATGGATTTCTCTTGCTTTTTTGACTCTATACTTCAATGTTGCAGGTATTGAAATAGGTCTGAATCCTTCCCATCAATAGAGGGCAGTGCTGTCCTCATTGTCACAGCCCAGGGACACGTGTTGCAAAGAGGGATAAAGTGTAATATTTGTTATTGAAGGTTGAGGCCTTTTTGGCACAGCTCTGTGTTTTGGTCTCCTAGTAAACCAACTGAAGAACTGCTGTGGTTACAAAAGCCAGGAGTTAATCAGTAACTCAGATGTTTATCACCTGCATATTTAACTATTTATTCCTCCCTTGCAATACTTGCCTTTTTTTTTTTTTTTTTTTTTTTTTGGCA
>VZTL01042337.1:0-15709 GCA_013400535.1 Scopus umbretta | reverse complement strand
GACAAGTTGGAGAGTGTGCACCAGATGTCAATCAGCTCCTTGCGTTTCTAGTCACATGGCATTGAGATCAGCCCATTTAACTGCACACAGCTCCAACTGGGAAATGGTCCTGCTGTTTCCCAAAGGATATCCTGGTGGGCTGTTCTCCAGGTGGGGGGCAGGAGGGAAGGGGTATGAGTGTGCATGAGTGCGAAAGAGAGAGAAAGAACATACTAGCAGGTAACAAGCTTTCAAGTGAATGTGTAACAGCTGCGTAACCTTTAGTTGTTAACAGCATCAGAAAATAAAACAAATTACACATCGACAAGTTCACAGACTTAAATCATATACAAAGAATTTTCTTTTTCTCCCGAAGATTTCGCATTCAGCCAGGGACAGAAATCCTTCCTTCCTTCCTGCTAAATCAGGTATCGGGTTTTCCATGCCTTCCCGAAGTGTTACTAACAAAATAGCAACTGCCTCTCATTGCTACTCTACAAAACGTGCACGGCGAGGGCAAGCAACCCTATAAACAGTTTAGGTCCTCAGGAAAGTAGTGTTTGCATTGATTTAAATGAAAGACTTTTCGCTCATCAGGGAGGACAAATACAATGTATCATTAGGATCAAGCATGTTTAATGACCATTCTGCAATAAGGACTGTATTTTTAATTATCTTAACTTTCCCCTATTTTAAGAACATGTGCAAGGGCACCAAAAAATCCCACAACTCTACTATCAGAGTTCTCAACATACTACTAGTGACCTTCAGCACATGTAGAATGACATCAATGTCTGCATCTTTTCTCACTTTCCAAAAAAATAAGAACTTAAGTAGCAGTTTACAGCAGTCATCTTCAGTAAGCAATATCCTTTCTGTATTTTCCTCTCTTCTAATCAGCTGTTCTAGGTAATTACTGAATTACCTTTTAAGAGCACAGAAAATAGACATTCCTTTTTAAAGTAATGCATATTTTCTTTAAAAAAAAAACCACCATGCAAGCACAACACGGGGTGTGTGTGTACACAGAGCCACAAAATACAAAGCTACTGTATCTGTAAGGGATCATAAAAAGTCCAATCGGGTTTTCAATTCTTTTTCTTTCCACAGAAATAGTACGCAGTTTAGTAGTAACCGATGCGCAAGCATGCAGTAGCATGCAAAAGATTATGTTGAGTGATTATCCTTTAATGGCAGCTTTTCTGAATTATCAGACACAGACATACATCCCCCTTCCCCGTAAAATATAATTGCAAAGCTGAACTAGGAAAGCAGTGATTTGCTCCACTCCCGTGTGGTCAGAGCACAACGTAAACGCTATTGAGCTGTGTGCAGCTCAGACTGGGAATGAGCAGCACAGCCAGGCTCGGGTGCTAACCCTGAGGATCAAATACCAAACCAGTTACAAACAAGCACCAAAAAGGGGCTTCTATTTAAAATCATTTTAATCAAAACTCGTCTTCAACGTGGGGCTGATGCATCAGAATTTTTCAGAAAAAATCTGAATGGAAAACAACAGATCATTTCTAGAAATCCCATGAAGGGATTCATTTCAAAGCTTAAAGGGCGAAGACATGAAAACACACGCTGGCAGAGATCTGTTTAGTAACAGGTCACTTCATTAGAACTGGGATCAATTAATTTAGAGAGGTCATCTGCTGCGATATGAAATGGCTGTTCTAGTCAACAGTCTTCATCAGAAAACATGCTGATTCTTTTTTAACAGATGAAACCTGTAAGGGAAAGAAATTGTTTCTGAAGGAAACATTCTGCATTTTAAAAAAATGTCTTCAGGAAAAAGACACTTCAACAAGCCTGGGATAGAATCACAGAGTTAAAAGCTACGTTTCTGTCAAAGGGCAGAAACCCTCTGTTCTTCCAAAGCCTCTTCCACAAGTTAATTTTTCAAATTAACCGCTGTGCTGGAAATTATTTTTCAGATAATTAGTTCAGTTATAAGGCACAGAGCTTGGTTTTCCAACATACTTCACAAACCATATCATGCAACAGTACTGTCAAGCATGACATGGATCTAATCTTCTTTATTTGTTGGGGGGGAGGAGAAAGAAAGGAATATACAGAATCACAGTATCATTTAGGTTGGAATGGACCTCTTGAGATTACCTTGTCCCACACCCTGCTCAAGCAGGGGCACCTAGAACCAGTTGCCGTGCACCGTGTCCAGCTAGGTTTTTAATATCTCCAAGGATGGAGACTCTACAACCTCCCTGGGCAACCTGTGCCAGTGTTTGATCATCCCCACAGTGAAAACCCGTCTTCCGATGTTCAGATTGACTTTCATGTGCCCACTGCCTCTGGTCCCATCACTGGGCACTACTGAGAAGAACCTGGCTCCCTGTTCTTCACTCCCTCTCTTCAGGTATTTATACACATTGGTAAGATCCCTCCGAGCCTTCTCTTCTCCAGCTCTCTCAGCTTCTCCCCACGTGAAAGATGCTCCAGAACCTTCATCATCTTTGTGGACCTGTGATGGACTCACTCCAGTAAGCCCATGTCTCTCTTGCACTGGGGAGCCCAGAACTGCACACAGCACCACAGATGTGGCCTCACCTGTGTCAAGTAGGGGGGAAAGATCACTATCCACTGGCAACACTCTTCTTAAAGCAGCCCAGGATGCTCTTGGCTACCTTTGCCATGAGGGTGCATTGCTGGCTCACGGTCAGCTGCTTGTCCACCAAGAACCCAAGGTCTTCTCTGCAGAACTACTTTCCAGCCAGTTGGCCCCCAGCCTGTACTGGTGCAGGGGTTTACCCTCAGATATCCCCAGATGCAGAACTTCGCATTTCACTGTGTTGAGCTTGATGAGATTCCTCTCTTCCAGCCTGTCAAGGTCCTGCTCCATGGCAGCACAGCCCTCTGGCTCATCAACCACTCCTCCCAGTTTTTTTATCACCTACAAACCTGCTGAGGGTGCACTCTGCCCCATTGTCTGGGTCACTAATGAAGATGTTGAACATTACTGACCCCAGTATTGACCCCTGGGGTACGCCACTAGTGACTGGCCTCCAAATGGACCTTGCACCACTTATCACAAACCCTCTGGGCCTAGCCATTCAGACAGTTTTTAATCCACCTCACTGCCCACTTATCTAATCCACACTCTGTCAACTTGTGTATGAGGATGTTACAGCAGATGGGTTCAAAAACCTTACCAAGGTCAAAGCAAACAACATTCACTGCTCTCTTCCCACACACCAGGCTAGTCACTTCACTGTAGAGGGCTACCGTGCTGGTTAAGCATGATTTCCCCTTTTTAAATCCATGCTGACTACTCCTGATCACCTTCTTGTCCTTCATGCATTTGGAAATGCTTTCCAGGGTTAGTTGCTCCACCACCTTCCCAGGGATCAAGGAGAGGCTAACCAACTTGCAGCTCCCCAGATGTTAGCAGAACATCCTCAGATGTCCTTCTTGCCCTTCTTGAAGATACGAGTGATACTTGCTTTCTTCCAGTCTTTACTAACCTCTCCCAAACACCAAGACCCATTAAAGACAATAGATGGTGGCAACTTCCTCCATGGTCATAGGTGCATCCCATCAGGCTGCATGGAGTTATGTATGTGCAGCTTAAGTGCAGCCTAACCTGTTCCTCCTCCATCAAGGGTAAGTCTTCCTCCAGACCTTCCCGCTCATCTGAGAGGCCTGGGATTCCTGAAGGCTGATGTCACCAGTAAAGACTGAGGCAAAGGCGGCATTGCGTAAGCAGAGACCATATGTATCCTGACAGGGACACACTGAGGACTTGTATAGAACTCATAAGGCAATTCTTCATACAATCACAGCAAAATATTCTAACAGTTTTCATTCAGGCATGAAGAAGTTTTTATGTAGTACAAAAAGGACTGTAAGTCAGGAGCAAGAGAATGAATCTCAAGAACTCAAAATATCTGGATAAAAAGACATCATTTAATAATATTCCAAGGGAAGTAGTCCTTAAGTCTTTCTACATTCAAAAAAAATGCAAAAAAGATACTAAAAAACAAATAACACTATATGAAACATTGCTGCATTGAGAGAAAGATGTAATAAATTACTTGCAGGGCTTGTTCAGAAGAAACATTAAACAGAATTAGCACTTTCAGACCAGGCAAAGATTACCATATTTTCTGTAGAGTCATCTAGTAACAATTAGTTCTACTAGTGCACATAAAAGTCAAAGGCCCCACTTTGATTTTCAGTTTCAATAATGATACAGGTTTGTGAGCATCATTTACACTTGCACTTGTGCAACTTGAGAGCTTGCAAACAGGTTTTCCATGGGTGTAAGATTAAATATAACTCTGTAAGGTCAGAGAGCTTTAGCACATTTACACTAACGTAACAAATTGGCCCCATAAGATTTTCACCAGTCTCGATACCAAAGTTAGAATTCTCTTCATAAAGTAGACACAGTAACAATACCCCAAAAGTAGTAATATGTAATGAGATGTGAGCTTCTTGCGGGGCTCGTCACAGTATCAGAATTGACAAAACTGCGCTAACCTGCATGCATCACTTGTCTTCTCTTCTTTGAGCATGTACACCTTCAAACTATTTAATTGCATTCACTACCAGCTGTGGTGTGCACCTGATAGAAAAACAGGCAAGCTTACTGCACCCATCCCTCATTAGCAGTGATTTGAATCTCAAATGTAGCTTGTCCAGTAAGTTGTACTTATTAAACTATTTTATATACAAACATATTTGCAATGCTGTTGTGGTGGGTTGACCCTGGCTGGATGCCAGGTACCCGCCAAAGCTGCTCTATCACTGCCCTCCTCAGCTGGACAGGGGAGAGAAAAACACAACGAAATGCTTGTGGGTCGAGATAAGGACAGGGAGAGATCACTCACCCATTACAGTCATGGGCAAAACAGTCTCGACTTGGGGAAATTAGTTTAATTTATTACCAATCAAATCAGAGTAGGATAATGAGAAATAAAATCAAATCTTAAAAACACCTTCCCCTCACCCTCCCTTCTTCCTGGCCTTAACCACTCCCATTTTTCTCTACTTCCTCCCTGCCTCCAAGCAGCACAGGGGGACAGGGAATGGGGGTTGCAGTCAGTTCATCACACATTGTCTCTGCCACTCCTTCCTCCTCAGGGGGAGGACTCCTCACGCTCTTCCCCTGCTCCAGTGTGGGCTCCCTCCCACAGGAGACAGTCCTCCACAAATGTCTCCAACATGAGTCCTTCCCATGGGCTACAGTTCTTCACAAACTGCTCCAACATGAGTCCCTTCCATGGGGTGCAGTCCTTCAGGAGCAAACCGTTCCAGCGTGGTTCCCCCACAGGGTCACAAGTCCTGACAGCAAACCTGCTCCAGCGTGGGCTCCTCTCTCTCCACGGGTCCACAGGTCCTGCCAGGAGCCTGCTCCAGCGCAGGCTTCCCGTGGGGTCACAGCCTCCTTTGGGTGCATCCACCTGCTCCAGCATGGGGTCCTCCACAGGCTGCAGCTGGATATCTGCTCCACCGTTATCTGCTCCTCCATGGGCTGCAGGGGGACAGCCTGCCTCACCATGGTCTTCACCCACAGGCTGCAGGGCAATCTCTGCTCCAGCGCCTGAAGCACCTCCTCCCCCTCCTTCTTCGCTGACCTTGGTGTCTGCAGAGTTGCTCCTCTCACATATTCTCACTCCTCTCTCTGGCTGCAGTTGCTGTTGTGCAGGTTTTTCTTTGCCCTTCTTAAATACGTTATCACAGACGTGCTACCACCATCACTGATGGCTTTGGCCAGCAGCAGGTCTGTCTTGGAGCCAGCTGGCACTGGGTCTATCGGACCTAGGGGAGGCTTCTAGCAGTTTCTCACAGGAGCCACCTCTGTAGCCCCCCTGCTACCAAAATCCTGACATTCAAACACAATATAGCTGTGCAGGGAGAAGTAATTCCCATATAGAAAATTGAAATTAATATAACAAATTAAATAGAAAATTTCAGTTTACTTCAACCTAACTCTTGAAACAAACAACAACTCAAAACACATTTACTTCAAATCCCCTGAAAAGACTGAAATCATCAACATCATCCATGTGCTTTTCCTCTAACTTCCAAATGCATTGCCATTTACAGATTAGCAACTTTAAGCTTAATTATAAGGTAGCAACACTTTTTTTTTTATCTAACAAGAATCCTGTATCTCTTTATAGAAGCTTTCCTACTCTTCAAGAACAGTTCAAATAAAACAAAATAGAAAATACTCTTCTCAACACTTACCACCACAGCATTACACAACGTAAATAAAGGAAGGGGAAAAAAAGAGGGTTGGAAAAGTGGTGTAGAGTAAACTCAGGTCATTGCTTGAGGCCTGGCCTCCATCTTACTGTAGTCTTATTTATGCTTTGCTCCTGGTAGCCCTGTGACTGATCATTGCAAAGAAAGAGCATATCAAAGATAAAACCCCAAACACACCGACATCCCATACACCCATGGTAATGTGGGCACCTGGATACCGAAGTTCCAGTGACTTTCAAAGAGACTTAAGGCTCCTCAGTGTTCAAGGTTTGATTTTTTTTTTTTTTAAGATACTTAATGAGGTCAGAACCAAAGCAGAGCTTAAATGGAGAATTTGGAAAGTAAAACTTACTACAGCCTGTACATCTCCATTTCATTCTGAAAAAGCTCTCTTAAAGGTAGCAAAATAGGTGGCCCAGCCCAGGTGATTTTCTTCATTTACTCTGAATATTTCATAGGAGCCATCTCCTCTACTGCCTTTGTCAGTAGGCTTTTACTTTAATTGCTGGGAAAATTTTTGCCATAGTATTAATACGCAAAAAAGTCTACCACCTCAAGTGTGAACCCACCCTCGCATCAAAACCCCAAAACACACAAACCCACAGTCACACCTTTCCTAGCATTCAATCCTTATAGCTTAGATATAACAATGATGGACTAAAATTTTTCAAAATATCAAAGCAAGTAACAGAGAATGACAATCAACTGAGAAGGATTTTACAATTAAAAAGTGAGCATACTATAACTTACACGCAACGCTATAGCAAGCAAAAATACCACTTTCTTTTTGCTTTGTTACTGTCATCTACACACAGATTCAATTGGCAAGACAATTTCTCCTTCATACAACCAAATGAAGGAAAAGTGACGTAACAGGCAGATTTTCTACTTACCTTAAACTATGTATACCAAGAAAAATAATCCAGGCATATCTATCTGGATAGGTAAGTAACTGCTGCATCTGGGTTTGGGGTGTGAGAGAGTGGGGTCAAAGCTTTTATGTAATCCTGAATACATTCTTCATCACTGATAGGTCAAACCATAGAATATTTGGTAGAAAAAGCTTGCATCAGGACAGAATGCATACAAAGTGCCCAGAAATTCATTTCTTACCAAATTTGTTACTTGTATTTGGTAATTCAGGTCTCCAGAGAAAATAAAATTCTTTGAACTAGGACTATCAATGATTAAAACATCTCATTTTCTGTGTATGGATAATTTATATATATTTTGTGGTATGTTGTTTGGGGTTTTTTTAATTGAATATGCTAAACACACTGGATGTTCAGAAAATCTCTCCAGCTAGGGACAAGTGCAAGGATCAAAGTGTGGCAAGGTGAGCAATCTGTCTATCAGGCAAGATTAATTGGATACAACATCAACAGAAGAGTCATCTACTGAACCAAGTAACACCTAGCGCTCTTTAGGACATCCTCCCTTTACTGTGAAGCAAGCAAGCAAAGTAGAAATGCATTGTGACACTGATACTTCATAAATATAGACATGCTGACATATAGATGATGCAAGCAAAGAAAACAATCACAAAACCTGTATCTTAGGTGACAAATAGGTCTGCAATCTTTTTCCTACCCAACAAAATCCATCTGCCAGGCACCTGGAGGCAAGCACATTGTCCGGATATTCACTATTTTGAGAGCTTTACTAATGCTTTCTTTGTTAATGTTTTGCAGTAGTATCTCTGGGAGCAGAAGTCTTTTCATCTTTAAAGAAGCTCAGAAAGCTTCCTTCTCCGACACTGCAGATGTGTGTAACTCTGACCTGTAACCATATTTAGGGGTAAATGTAAAAATACAGTAGTGATGAGGACTGGATAACATAAGAGGTTTAAGAAGAAAAAGGGTTGGTTTGTTGTTTAAAGAATAGGAAAAGATGCACGTAACATGAAACAAAGGACATCTATGTTTATGTTGCAGAATAGCCTGTATAAGCCTTCAGAAAAAAATATTAGAAACTAATTATGAAAGTGATTATGTTTAAGAATAAAGAATCAATCAGTGACTTAACATCCTTTTCAGCAAAGATCCTCATTTGAGTTACCTATGGCATTATAATCCTGTTACGCACCAAATAATGTTTGTTGGACAACTTTTTCCCTGCATGTTTCATATCTTCTTCGTAAGGCAATTCCTCTTGCAAATTTCAATTTTCATAAACCTAAGGTAGTCAGTTCTGAAAAATCAGCTGAAAAGCAGCTAATTCCCAAGTACAGACTCCACAGGAAAAGATTAAGTACCAGCACTAGTCCACACATCTTGGGAGCATCTTTCATGAAACGAGGGCTACTGAAGTACAGCACTGTTTAATCTGAATCCTAAAACACAAGAGAACTTTGCAGTATTGCATTAATTCAGTAAGAACTGGGAATAAATATTTTTCATCACTGGTATCATCAGAAGGGAACAGCAACATGTGAGCCTACAAAAAATGCACAGAGAAAAGCCCCATGGACTTGTCCTAAATTGAAGCAAAAAACCTTGAAGGCTAGCATAATTCACAACACTAAATTTTATGCTAACCTAAAATCGCAAGAAATACAGTATCATATAATAAACAATTTTAACAAAACCTATTTCTAATGTAATACAGATACTAGTGAAGAACAATTTCCTGAAAGATACTCAGTTTTGAGACTCAAATTTTTTAGAAGCAAGATGGCTACAAATACAGCATCTGACACTATGCAAAGTAAGTTACTCAGAATTTACAAGCTTACAAACCACACAGTGCAGCAGGACAGATTCCCATCACTGGCCAGGCAGGACTTCAGAGATTGTAAGGGGTCTGAAAGTTACATGCTTATACCTTTGGAGAGCCAAAGACTGCACCGAGCTGCAGGTTGGTAAGGGAGACTAACATGGAGGAAAGTATGGCAGAAGGCTACACTCTCTAGACATCCCCCTGTATTAAAAGGGATCCTCTTTAGAATGAGATCCTTGGGGAGAAACCTGAAGAACTAGGAGCAGCCTGCCTTATACTCCCACAAAGAAAGGAAAGAGGAACACTTTTTTGTTAAGAGATCTAGCAGGCAATTTTAGACACTCACCAGACAGTACAGCACACTGATAAGGAAAGGCTTCATACTCAAACGAGCCTCTGCTCCCATTGATAAAAACCCTAGAGAAACTGCAACAGTTTGCGCAGAGAAGCTATGGGACCTCCACTGTTGGAGGTATTCAAGACTTGACTGGACGTGACCCTGAGCAAGCTGACCTGATTAGTTCTGCTTTGAGCAGCAGAGTGTTGAGCTGCAGGACCCCCAGAGGTCCCTTCTAACCTGGAGTACTCTGTGATTCCATAATGATTCTGCTTGCAAAGCCCAGTAAATGAAAAGTTAAGAAGTAACAAAATTGAAGTCATTCAGCCAACTGCAATTCTCTTCTCTTTTATGTCTCTCTAAGCTAGCTAAGCAAATTTATGGCAGAAAAATCCTACCACATTAGTCAATAAGACACCATTCACATATGCAAAGAGGGCACAAAAAGATGGACAACTACAAATTTAACCTTTACAATCATCTGGTCTTGCAATACTAATCTATATGTAAATCCAGTTCTCACAATACTATTTCTTGTATGCAATATCACATCCCAGCATATTTATTTATAAGAGGAGAGAAATGGTAAAGACTTCTTAACACAAGCAGTATTAACAATCTTTCCTCAAGGTAACACGCTTATTGAACCATCCTGACTCTTCCTGCAATTTCCTGTCCTGTCCACTATACACACTGCCATTGCAGCCACATGCACACAAAATAAAAAACAAAAAATGAAAGACAGGCTCAATCCTTCAAAAGAAAAATAAATCATTACAAATCATACCAGGAGAACATGCCATATATATGTGAAACAAATTAAGCCTAGAAGATTGTCATCTTTTATACTGGCCTCTTCCTTGAGGCCAGTGGTACTCTACTTGAAAAGCTTGTAGGATTTCTTCTCAGCCTGATGAATCGCTTGGTCCATCTTGGACTGTGAAGATGACTGTGTGGTCTCTCTACACCAGAATGCAGAAGAGTCCTGCCTCTTTCATATTCTCCTCCTCTGAGACTAAGTTTTATAATTAAATACTTTCATCCCAGCTGTTTCCACATTCAGGGCTTTTCAAATGAAGAACCACTAGAATTTATCACCACAAGCAGAAAGCCCTATTTTTTCCTAGCGAGACCAGATGGAACAGCTGAAGCCAGTTTGGAAGATGCTTCACTAAGCAAGATAAAGCAAGACGAATACTTGTAGAAGAGTTCAGCCCAACGTGAAGTCTAGCTAAGTTATTGTCAGCCTTAATGAGATGGGTAAGCTTGCTAATGAGCAGTATTGCCAAATCCACATATATAAACATACTAAGAAATAAAACTGACAGCACAAAGCAAATCAATTGGCACACAACAAATCAATTAGTGCACAATCCTGAAATAAAATTAACATTGGCTTCAGAGTTCGTTTTGCAGAGGGTCCAGGTTTTATAATGAACAGTGTAAGCAAGTGATCCATTTTAACTCCATTTTTAAGCCTTACTGCAAGGGAACTCAAGTTCTTTATATTCCAATGATTAGTTTTCACTGAATTTCACTAGTAATTATGGAATGCCACATGAATCAGAGCCTCATGTTTATTCAAATTAGATGCAAATTTTGCATTAAAGCTTCATATTTTTATTTTACGTAGAATATTACTCTCAAATACATTATATAGATAGATAGCAGCTGGAATACAGGCATTTTGGAGGTGGGAATGACTCAATAAAATGCAATTACTTTGGCTGGAGCTAAATTTTTATTAATTATTTGCATAAACAGTTTTACTAGAGATTGTTTGCTGACATAGTAACTATTCCAGAAAGCTAGCAAAAAAAACCCCAACAAACAAAAAAAAAACCCACCCACCCCACACATCAAAATTAGCTAGATTATCTTAGTCCTTGTCAGTGCTGCTGTAGCATGCTTAGGGTCATTTAATTCTACTTTTAGTGTAATGGTACATTTAATCCTTAAATAAACCCTCAATTGATTATCTCAGATTTCATTTTTTAGATGGTCTGCTAGTGAATGGATTAACTAGTACCATCTTTGCCTAGAGATTAATTTATCTATCCAAGTCATTACAGGCCATTTACTGTGCTCTTCAGCCCAAAAAGTACTTTATCATGCAGAAGGCAAAAAGCAGAGCACATTCAGAAATCCTGTAGTGTCTGTACTAAACAGTGAAAAGGAACTCTCTGTAATACTGCAAATGTTACTTTCCCACCCTCATCTGTTCTCTTTCCATTACTGCACTTGTGGCTAGCACTGTATGTTCATGGCTAAGCTGATTTCCCAACATCAATTACACAGATTTATGTCAAATACAAAAAGGAACTAGGAAACACTAGGAACAATTTACACTAGGAAACAATCCACAGTCCTGGGCAAGTCTGCTGAGACACAGATATTAAAACAAAAGGTAAAATGAATTAGAAATAATTTCTTGTCTCTAGCTTAGTTTCTAAAGTTACAGGAGCACTTTTAAAATTATTTCTTAGCATCTCTAACACGTTCTGTAACAGCTCTAAAGGCTATTACATCCTTTGTAAAGGATGAAGTATCATCATATTAGGATGTATACTAACCTAACATTTAGAAAACAACTTCAGCTTGAAAGCTACTATCAAGCTGAAGAGATTGGACAAAAACACATAATCTTTTAAAATTAAGAACAAAGCAGTACCTCCTGTAAATAGCACAGCTCCTTCATACAGTTGAAAACATCAAGGTTCAGATCATCTAGGTGACTGAAATATCTTTAAGAACCTGGACTTGACTGCCCTTGCAATCACTATCACAATTAAAACCTGGTTTAGCAGTTAGATAATCAGAGCTAAAGCCTCAATCCTACAGAGCTTAAACTTCAATCCTATTAAAAAGACACTTCAACATGGAGCATGTCTGCAGTTTCTCATGCACACAAGCAAGGGAAAGTTAGGGACAGGAAAACAGAGAGACTGCATAGATACAGATCCACAGGATGGGAAGAATCAGCAGGCATGGCCTTTTAAGGCATAAAAATCACATGAAGAGAGCTAAATCGCAGATGTAGCTAAAGCATGATTTTTGTAATAATTCTTAACTAAACCGTTAGATCAAAAGAAAATGATTCCTTCCCTCCCAGGTCCCGCATAAGAACAGCCTGTTTCCTGTTTGTATTTGGCTGCCAGGGGAAGCATTTGGCCTGCAGTTACATTTTCTCAGCTCAGAAGGGGAATTCTGACACCCAAAATGACAATTAGTTGAACTGGAAAAGTGTAGCTCACACATGGAGGTGATTCACACCTTTATTCTACTTAGGCACCAAGTTTATTACAACTGAATTTACCATGAGACTCAATATTTTAAAACTAATCAATTTCAACATTTCTTAAAGGGAATTTCAAAATTATAATCACTTAAATGAAGGAAGGAGGTTCCCATTTACTGCAGACTGGACACAGACCAAGTTCACGTCACAGCTCTGAAGAGTGTACTCTGACATATTCCATTCCAGATTTGTCCTGTTCTGGTTTAATGGAAAAACCCTAAAAATACCTTGAAATTATAACATAGTTTATGCCAAAAAGTCCAAAGTGGTTCACTAGGGGATGCACAAAAGTATTTTACATCAACTCACATCAGATGGAGAATAGTTCTGTTCAGCTCAGCCCTTATCCCTGCTTCCTCAGGTGGACCAAAAAAATCAAAAAAGGAAGCTAATTAAAACTTGGAGGCTTACATTAAAAAAAAAAAAAAGTATAAAAAAAAAAAGACAAAGTACTTGATCCAGCATTTCACTGTCAGGGGTACTTCTTTCAGTGAAGATAACAGGCTTTAACTTCATGCTGTCCTGTATCACAACCCTAAATGAAAACTCATCTGGGAAGACAAAACAGCAACATCTAGAAAGGACATGCTAAAATAGGCAAAGAATACACAAGAAAATAATCTCTGCCACAAAATCTTGCATTTTCTGAACTAGTTTAAGCAATATCTCAAATGATATCCCTACACCAAAATACCAAAAGCAAGTAAACACATTACCTAAAGAGAAGAATCTTTAGCTGCTACTTTATTTCACCAGGGGTTCCTGAAACCCTGACAGTGTGACAGACCAAAAGAAAGGTTTTAATTTAGTTATCTACGGCATCAAAACTCAACTCTAGAACTTGCTATATCCCTCAAGAATGAGTAAGTATTCAAAGAAAATTGCATCAGATGAGCCTTGTTAGTTCAGAGGAGAATTATAAAGATCCATGCTTCTTCATAAAAATATAAAAAACACGGCAGAGAACAAGTCATTGGTTTGTTAATGATGTTGCTTAATGCACTGCTGCAAAGTGTCTACATGCTGCGCTGAGAATTAACACAGCCATCACGAAACACGTTCAGCCACTTGCTTATGTTGCCAGGAAACTGCTGCCACTGGCAGCCTGCTATATGGGAAAGATTCCTCAGCAGTCATCTCCCCGCCCCCTCCAACAAAACAAACATCTCTATTTTCTTTTTAAAATCACTGCTGATCCATGTACCTAAAATTATCTTTTCCTTATAAACAACATTCTATAAGCAGCTGAGTTGGTTGTTCCTCAAGGGTAGTAATTTAATGGCTTTTTCTATTTCAGACTACAGGTCAATTCACAATTTGGTTGGTTGGTACATCTCCTACATTATGCTGAGCGTTAGCCAAAAAGCGCTCTCCCATTCCTCTGAGGTATAGCTTCTGACTAAGAGATAGAGAGGTTATATTGTAAAATGTACAGATTTTTTAAAATAAAAATCTAGGCCCAGTCAAAGAAGAAATTGGAATTCATTTTGATAGCACTGATAGAGGAACCAGCACTCTCTTCTTACAACTTCTGTAAAAGCAAGGCTCACTTCTTTTGGCAGGTATATTTTGAAAGCTGACCCCCATAAATAGTCTACAAACTTCCTCAGAAATGAGGCTCCTCTAGTGCCTAGTTTGGGGCTTTTTGAAAGAAAATCATTAAGAGAAACAAGCTTCATTTGAATGAGACTTGTGGATTCCTCTTTTCTTCTACATCTAAAAGAAGCTACCAGATAAATAAAAAAAAAATAAATTAGGGTCTTCAATGTCAAAAATTTGCCAAACAATGACCTCTAGATGCATTTTCTCATTCTCTGCTGATACCACCACAGTTATTAACAACAATGTATCTGAACTATGAAACAAGTGGATTGTGATGATTTGCAGTTGCTTTTGTATATAATTACACATGCTAAGTAATTAGCCCCGTCAGTGCTTTTGTACCTTTGAAAATGAACTGGCTACTCAGTGCCAAACCTAGGCTCTTGCCTTGGACACACAACAGGCTAGAATGTATTTAAAAATAACAATTCTGTGTGCAGGATTTAAGCATGAAGTGTGTTAAGTCAAACAACCTTGGTAACTTTAGTGGGTGTCAGACATCATGTCCCACCATCATACCTACCTGGCTCAGATAGCATCCTTAGCAGGGAAACAGTTACGCTGCTCAAAAGATTTTTCTCCTCTTCAAAGCCTGTTCTCTCACCCTCCTTTCTCTAGTTACAATAACAAGAAGCTCCAGCTTCCTGTTGGACACTTTGCTCCGCTCGGACAGCTGGGCAGAACCTGCAGCACTCTAGGAAAACTTCACCTCCGCTCCCAGAAAAGGATCTGACCACAGCAGCCGAGAGGCATAACCTCTGTAACAGGGCATGACAACTTGCTTGATCTGAAGATGAATATGAAAACAGAAAAGCTCCAACTTACGTTAGATGCAACTGTTCACCTCTTCCACAATTTCAGGTTTTGTGCTTCAGCCTTCCAATGGGGCACTGATATCTTGATCAAAATTATCAAAACTGAAAAATGTATTTAACAGAGCACTTCAAATTGTGAGCCAACAGTATCAATCTCAGACAACATGAAGCTCACAAGGACTCAGTGGAAGGGAAGATGCAGGTTTGGAAGGAGCTTCCAGGAATGAATCCTGATTCAGGCCACTTTCTCAGGGAAAAAACAAATTTCCGCTTAATAAACTGTACTACCATAACACAAGTTACATGCAATAAGTCCAGCTGCTTCTTGTTGCTCCACCAATCTGCAAACTTCCACTTACTGCTTCTGCCAAAAACTCCACTTAAGAGCATTAACAGGTCACTCAAAGTTGAAAACTGTTTTTCCATCATTGATTCTTTCTACTTTGTAATGCCTGGTCCACCCACCTTCCATGANTTTTTCCCCCCTCCTCCCTTTTTGATCCCTTTTTCAGAGCTAGTGCCCCAGGGCCTCCAGATGCAGGCTGCCAATTTCAGGAAGACTGCCCACAAAACTCTGAGGATTATGTACTACAAACACTGCTATACTCCCTTGTTTATATCCATCTCTTCAAGGGTACTCCCTTATCAATAAATCATGAGTTCCACAAACAAAGCAGTACCTCAAGCCACACACACAACTTGCTATCTCTCATAAGCAAGCAAAAG
>VZTL01042331.1:35633-47667 GCA_013400535.1 Scopus umbretta | reverse complement strand
AGGACTAATAAAAAAAAAAAAAAAAGCAGCAGATTTTCAAGTTAGTATATGGTCATATAACTGTGCACTTTTTAATAAAAAAATGTGATTGATATTGCTATTACTGCCTTCAGTTCCACGGGGATAAATGAGTATTGCCAGGAATGGTGATTGTTTTGTTTCTAACCTATTCCACTGCTCTGAAACACTGAGTTGCTACAGATATTCCCATTGCCCTAAAGAACAGTTTTGGTAGTATCTTTGACCTTTTTTTTTAATGTGGCATACGGCCCTGTACCTTCATTTCATATGCATGTGGGCTCCTAGCAGACACTGAAAAAATTCCACTTGGTGCAACAATAGTCCTTTTAATAAGATTTTTTGACCACAGCAGTACTTTGCTGAGGAAGTGGCATGGATTATTGTCACTGGAGAGTAACATGAGGTGGATATTTTAGGGTAGAATGGAGCTATGATCCTATGCTTTTTGAGACAGCAAAGGTGAGGTTAATTCACCCACTGCTCTTCTAGATGATGCCAGGGAAGACAGGTTGTTTTGAAGGACGCCAAGTTCATTACAGATTTTACTGATGCCAAGAGCCTTTCATTGATCTGACAGGTGAGCAACAATAAATAGGTTACCTTTGGGTGCAGGAATCCAGCAAACTCTTCACGAACAGGTAAAACTTGTTGGTCTATTCCTGCAGCACATTCTGAACCATAACATTTATATGGAGAATGAGATTTGAGCAGAGTTCAGGCTGTTATTTCCTCTGTACTTTTGCATATGCAAAGGCTTAGTTACGCAATACTAAAGGGTAGTTCTGTCCCCAAGTGGTACTATATTATTTTTTCTTAAAGTACCTACATGCTTTAGCAATAAGAATCCAAATTTTTCTATGTGACTCACGATGCCAACTAGGTTTCTTAAGGCCTCAAACATCTTGAAAAGAAGACTCCAGGGTGCTGAGGTCTTTGGTGATTTCTACGTGACAAGGTCTTTGGTGATTCCTGAAACACTTACCTCCACTTACTCAATTACTTTGTATCTGGACTCTGTGCTTGGACTCTGCAGGCTAGCAAGTGTCTCAGTTTTGTAAGGAGAAAACTAACTCCTCTATTGGTAATTACTGCTAACTAGTTCATATATTTTCACAGAACTATAACCGAGGCTGGTCAGTACAGCAGAATTTCTGAGACATGCGGCTTTTGGCAGATATTCCTTAAATTTGACATCAACTAAGAGAGAAACACAGGATTTGTCTTGTGAACAAATGACCTCTAACTTCATTAGCACTGTTAGAATAGCAGATTACTGTAGTATTCTGCCTTGGACGCATAGCAAGTAAGTTATTTCATTATGAAGTTCTTTCATACAATTTCTTAAAACTGGGCTGTTCCCTCCGGAGCTGTGATATCTGTTCCTTCCTTCCGCTTTGTTCAGCATTTACCAAGTGGCAGATACAGTACAAAATTTACCCATCTATTAACTGCTACCCACAGGCCCAGGTCTTTTCCCATTCCCCTTGCCTAAGTAGGAACCATAGGCTCAATCTCCATGGGCACTTCTTTAACCCATTGCTTGTTTATACCTAGGTTCCCAGGTGAGCTAGCATCTCTAACTCACAGCTGTTGAAAAAAAAGAAGCAGAATAAACCTGATCTCTGTTACCATATTAGTAACAGAAGCAGCTCCAAAATTTCAAACGAAGAAGACTCCTACAGTACATTATTATCCTTCTCCCCTTTCCTCCCTGATTTTAATCTCTATCTTTAAGAAAAAAAAAAACCAAAAAAAACCAATAAAAAGAATCAAGGCCCATAAACCAAAAAGTCCTAGTGCTTTAACTAATGATAACCTCTAATATTTTACCTACTGAACATGGTAATTAACATTAAAGTGGTAACTTTAATGAGAAGAACAAGTGCCACATTATGCTAACATTTGCACTGAGGGCCCAAGATTTGAATCTGTCTGGAAGCCATCTATTGATTATAGCTGGTGAAAACAGCTAAAAAACAAGGTTAGGTTTCCTCCTTATCTGAGTCCTTTTTCACAATTGATTGCATTGCTCATTCATCAGCTAGGCAAGACTCAAAGTTCTTTAAGAGATTGGACTGCTTCTTGATGTGGGGCTCACTTAAAAGCTCCTGATTAGTGAGCTGATTAAAGGAATTTGCAAAGCTGACCCAGTCTGACTAACGGTGACTATTACAGCTATAATGTGAGAATTGTACTGAAAGGAGAGGACAAAAGGATAAAAGTACGGTAAAGGAAGCTGTCAGCATTGTGAAAAATCAAAGCTCAAACAAAAGTACAGTAGATTCTGAAAATAGGTACGGGGAAGCTCCTTTGTGGTGATGATTTTAACACCCGCTTCAGGAAAGCCTGTAACTTAGTGTTGGGGTTTTTTTTCTTAACATGTATTTTGTCTTTTCAGGTAAGGGTTGTATGAAATTTCCTGGAGGCAGAACTGTTGGCTTGGTTAGAACAACAATGCAGAAGTACAGAAGCATTCAAAAACTACAAAAAACCTATCTGCTTTGCTGTGAAGCTAAGCTTTGTGCTAGGGAATAAGAAAGGGATTTTTCCTTATGCTACTAGACGGTCAAAACATCTTGTTCTAATGTCATTGGCCAAACCAAACTAATGCAAATGTTGCTCTGGTCTGCTTATTGTAGCTAGGCAGGGCCACATGGAGTTTGAATCCCCAACTAGTGGATGAGATTGCCTTCAACTGGAAAATATTTCCTCGTCTTCAGCTAAAGTTAGCTCGAAGAATTTATCTTTCTAACTCCATGAACTTAAAGTGGTTTGTTATTCTTTCACGTTATGCCAAGAAGCTTTTAAAATCCTGTAGAAATTGTATGGTGCTAAAGGGGAGCAAACACAGAAGCACCATTGAAACGTCATCTGCTGTCGGCAACTGTCTTTGTTGCACTGGAGATGTCACCATTTGCAGTGTGCATAGAATAGGAAATACTGAGTTACCATGCTGTTTTTTCTAGCCAAATTTTCAGAAGTGTTAAGGATGGAGCATCTTTGACCTCTCTGGGTAGCCATTTTCTAGCATGGCATCACTGTCCTGGTAAGCAAATTTTTCCTAATGCCCAACCTGAATCTCCCAAAACTCAGCATGATGCTGTTGCTCCCTTGCCCTTTGCTTTACCACCTATCACTGCTGTGACAAGTTTGGTTCTGTCATCTCTGGGGCTTATTTTCAAGTACTTGTAGGTTGCTTTATATCCCCACTTTGCCTCATCTTCACTAGGCCAAACAAGTCCATGTCCTTCAACCTCTTCTTATAGCTTATGTGCTCTAGGTTTCTCACTGCCTTGGTAGCTCTCTGCTGGGTCCTCTCCAGCTTCTTGGCATCTCTCTTCTTAAACTGGGAGGGTTCAAGCACTCTAGTGTGGCGTTATTCCCTGCCAAATAGGAGTAACAACTTCCCTTGGTCTGCTGGCCATGCTTCTCCTAACATAGCCCATTATGCCATTTCCCCAATTCACAATGTAAGTGTGGTGTTGGTTCAAATTTCACTTGGTTTCCACTGTAACTCCCAGGCCCTTTTCAGCAGGTCACCTGCTCAGCCTGTCAGTCCCAGCTGGCACTGATGTCCGGCGTTATTCCACCCCTGGTGCAGAGATTTGCACTTCTTGAACGTTGAGGTCTCTGTTAGCCCAGTGCTTGAGTCTCTGTGCCAAGATGAGGGTGTCCCTGTTAGATCCTAACACAGCTTAGCCTTGTTTCCACTCCTGAGGAAGGTCAAAGTATTCCTAGGAAACATGATTTCGCAAAACTTATAGCCTGTTTCTCTTTAATAATATTCATATCCAAGCCTGAAGTTATTTTTACACTTTTTCAGTTATTCATAATATTCCTGGATGGCAAAATCACTAGTACCTCCACTACTAAGCCCTGACCAAATCCTCTATCTAGTGCAGGCATCATCATCAGCAGTGTGGCTGAGAGCAGCATGCCCGTGTTTTGCAGAGACCATCAAGAATACATATTAAAAGAAATGCAATGTTTATTCTGGACAGTAACAAGTTGATTTGCTGTACAAGGAAGAGCTGACCACCTGTGCCATACCACCACATTATACAGGCATAACGTATAATGTATGAGATAACAGGGATAGGTGCTGTACCCAGATGTACCTGTCTGTGGGACACCAATGAAAGAACAGGATGGCAAAGATCCTGAGCCCCTAAGACTAGTTGTGTTTAAAGCCAAACATTTAAAAACTACAGGCAAATGAACATGAAGGATTTTTAGACAGTCTAAATCACATGCTGCTTTATCGCTGGTGGAAAAAGATTGTATCTTCAGTTACAGAAAGCTGTTAACAGAACTTGAAAATCCAAGCTGTGGTGATTTACCTTTTTTTTTACAACCTGAGGTTTTACCACATCATTGTTTATATCAAACTACAAGCTCGGCTTCCACAGAACTACCCCTCCCGCACTCCCAAAAACCTTTAGAGTAGAAAGCTGTTTACGGGGACAGGTGTCTCATATAAGGAACCTTTAAAAAAAGACTCCAAACAGACTTTATCCTATGAAATCTCTATAGTGCACGCAGTTATCTGTCAGGTGCAAAGAAGTAGGTACTGCACAGCACAGGTGTAAGAAAGCTGTTGGATCTCCTTACCTGCAAATTACAAAGGTCAGAGCTATACAGGGAAGGGTTCACAGGTTTGAGAGAGTCATAGTGGGAAGAAGAAAATGGCAAGTTAGGCAATATGGGGATGGTCTGCTCAATTCAGCTGTGGGTGAAAGCCAGTGGCAGTTAAATAAGCTGATATCAAGAAGGAATATGAGCATGCAGGGCTTTTAGATACCACCTTACACATAAATGCTGGGGTAGTCACACAGATGACCACCTCAGACTTTACGGTACGTTTCTGAGAAGTACGTTTGGGGAAATACTGGACTCCAACAGCTAGAACAATATTACTGAAGATGCTTACCATCAAAGCTCTTCAGGGAGTAATAAATAGCCATAAGACATTTGTCATGGCTCTCTTGTTCCTTCAGAAATTATTTTGCATGTGAACAAAGTTTCAGTGAACTAAGCTGCATCTCCTGATATATCCCTTTCCAGTGAAATGGCAGGTCGGAAAGCAATCCTGAGAGCCTCTGAAGCCTCTTACCACTGACAATGAGCTATCCCTTGTTTTAGAGGTAACCCTTAAAGGACACAGGTTCTTAAATTCCCTCTCACCCCCGGAGGATTCAGTTCTTTGTATACAGAGGTACTGCAAAACACTGGTGTGTGTGTGCATGGGGATTTCCTGCACTGTTATAACCTTAACCTCCCAACCCGGGGAGAGCTTGTAGACCTGTCAGCAACCATTGTATTAACACATCTACTACTGTAATGAAGGACCCAAACAGATGTATCTCACTTTGTTTTGGCAAGAAAATCCTCAAGCTACACTTGCAACATCCTTTGTTTTGGGAACCTCCCTTCCCTCCACCCTGTCCTGACTTTTCTGTGTCTGGGAATGTATTTTGGGTTATATGGAGGTAAGTAATATGTTACCCTGACTTCACAGCTGCATTTACAGGAGGTGGAACTGACTTTGATGTAGGAGCAGAGATGGGACTGCTGGATTATTTCTGATCTCAACTTTGTCCGTGAGATGTCAACTTCAGAAATTGTTCACTAAGCCAAAGCAAAAATGATTCCTACTTTATAGCATGTTTGCAGTTTTCAGCAAGCCTGTTGTACAAAGAGGTTCCCAAAACACCATTAACTGATTTATCTTGGAGGGGGATGGGGGAAGAATAATATTTTGCTTAGTTTAGGAGGATAGTTATTGTTATGGCCCAGAAAGAGAAAAAATGTTGGGAAGATCTTCACAGAAACCCTCCTTTTCTTTTCTTCGTCAGGGTCTTCTTACCCTGAAAAAGCTGTTGTTAAATGGCATGAATGTGAAAACTAAACTATTCCCCTGTAATTAAGATGCCTCTGCTTAATGGACAGCAGCACAAGTCAGTGTAAACTATGGGATATTTGCTTCCCTTTTTGTGAAGATGGCAGGTCATGCTGGGGCTTCACTTGTAGCCAGAGCTAAATATCCTGGAGACTGCCCGGGGTGAAGGAAAGAAAACTCGCCAGTGATGCTGTTAGCATCAGGAGAGTGTCTTCTTGCCCGAAACACAGGGTCATGAGCATTTAACAAGAATTTTGTTTAAAAATTTCTCTGGCTTGAGATGTTACACTGATTTTTAGGGTTTTTTTAGCTGTGTGTCTACAGAGAAAAAAATCCTAGCCAAGGCCCTAAAACCAGACTGTACGAGCGGAGACAGTGGCAGAGCAAAATACACATCTGCTGCAGGTGGTTGGTATAAACTTATGAGAGATCAGGCACCATTGTCCAAGCCTACACCTTATTTGCCTTTGTTTTCTTTTCTGACTGGGAATCAACTAACTGCTGTTTGCTGACTTTAATGGAGAACCTGAGAGCAGGTATGCACTTTCCGAGGATTTTGCCAACCACAGTTAACACGACTGTTTGTTCAATGCTGCTAAGTGCATTTTTTTCCAAGGAGTGAGTGCCCACAGGATGGGTAGAAAGCAGCCGTTCACCTCTGTGCTGCTCAAAGCCCTCGCAGGCTGCCACGTTGTGCCCACCCAAATTTGCTTAAACAATCCTTGCCAAAGCATCCGTCCCACAAGCCAATGTGTCTGCTCCACAAAGACCACCCTGCCGTGGGCATCCCCCCTGCATGGCGCCCTGCCTTGCACTGTTCCAGCAGGTGTTGGGGGGGACCCAGCCCGATGTGCAGCATCTGGCTAGCTGAGAGCATCGCTTTTGCTGTGGCAGTGGGGGGAAAAAAAGGTGCCGATTCATGACCACACACAGATGGGTAGAGCCTCACAGGGCTCAGGGATGGGCCAGGGGTGGTCGCCACAAACTGAGCCGCTCTCTGGTCCTGTGGGGAAAGCAGGCATACACGGTGACAGAGCAGATGACATGTGCCTGCGATTTTGTTGTTGAAGTCATGCAGCAAAACTTGCATGTGGACCCACAAATGTTCTTCCAAAGCTGCAGTGGATCAGGCTGGGGGTGCTGGGCTTTTTCTTTTCTCTTTCTGAGTCAGAACTTTTCCACTGAAAAATACACAAAATGGCAACAGTAGGGCCCAACTTTTAAATCTACATATAAATACCTTCTTAGATCAGGCCACCTCGGGTTCTTATGCTTTTTCTCTTTTTTTTTCATTGCCAGTGTAACAAATCTACATCTGTAGCCACTGCTGTAGATGTGAAGAACACGACATTGCCTGTAAAACACAGGTCCATGTCTTTCAGGTGTACTAAATACCGCTTCATTTATAGGTGAACGTATTATAGACTACAGAATTCATTGTGCCTTCTATACTTTCCATAATTACCCCCCCAATATCTTAACTACAAGCCTAAGCCCAGGTAATGGTGAATCTGTCCATCTTCATAACAGTAGAAAATAACTGATCTAATTTGGAAAAAAATCCTTGGTGGCTAGGTAATCCACGCTGTGTATTCGGAAGGCACAGCACTGATCAGACTGCAGGCCTGCAGATGTGGCTGTAGAAGAGGCAAGTGCCAGACCAGTGCTGGCTTCCCGCAGCTCAGCGTGCAGGACTTCAGAAACCTGCAAAAAACAAAAAAAAAATCCCTTAGCAACACCCAGCCCTTAAACCTTGGCAATATCCACTTCAGCTTCTCATTCACTACACGTGCAAGTTGGGAAGGCAGTTGTGTGCAACCATGTCAGGGTTTGCAGCGAGGGTTTCCTGAGATAAGCCCTTCTTGCTGGAGGCACTGGAAGAGCCTCTGACCAGGCATCCGGATGATCTTGCTTTCCGCTACGTGTATTTCAGAGCTTCTGAAATTTCTCCTTTCTTTTCCAAAACCGCTCGCTTGGCCTTTCTCACTTTCACAGTTTACCCACCTCATACTTTTTTGCCAAGGTAGTGTTTGCTGCCTGACCCTGTCCAGTAACCTGTCTCATGGGAGGTTTGGCATCCCTCCTCTCTCACCAGAGGAAAGCCAGCTCGTTCCCTCCTCCCCATGCTCCGGCTTTCCTGCCCCTTCCTTGATGAACTCTTCTGGCACTCACACCTCTTTCAAACGCTTCTGCTCCCGTCTTTCACACCAGAAGACAATTTTTCCTCCATCTCTTTGTGTTGTTTAAGCTGTGCCAAAACTTTTGCAATAACAGCTGCAGGAACATTACTGCTATGCAAAGAATCGGTTGTTGACTTTCAGGTTTTAAGTATTTTCAGGTTGAGTAGTAGCATCATTTAAAAAAAAAAAAAAAGACTACAACAATGCTGCTTGCAAATACTGCTTCGTAGATTCTCCTTTTCATCAGCTTGTACATCACCAGGCCTGGGTTTCTCATCACAGCCTCCCTTTATTTTAAAAAACTCTAATCTTTCTCATGCTTTTAAAACAACAAATACGATCGTATTAATAAAATATTATTTCGAGGCTATATGCATCATATGTTTAGAGCAGCTTTTTTTCCTAGCATCATGAAAGAAGAAACTTCCTAAGGTTCCTTATCTTAATTTTCAAAAAGACAGACTACAGGGATTCCTGTAATCCCAGCTTTCATTTTAAGTGAAATGTGCTAGCAGAGAGAGCTGACAGCCTGCATGGCTTCCCTGTCCCTCCTCAAGGGTAAAGGTTGTCTCTGAAAGCCTCCATTGTTCTCTCTGCAGCATCCTGCATGCTACCGTGTTGTAACTGCGATGCAAATGCAAAGGTCACCACAGCAAATACGCACTGTACAGCCCACCCCAACTATGCCACCAAGCAACATATTTATCATGAAGGGGAAGTTTTGTGATGAAAAAGCATATTTCCTCTTTTCCCTATACATTTCCTCACTTTTAGATAACAGCTTTTTTTCTACAAAGCCTGTTTTAATCTGAAAAACAGATATTTTTTTTTAACTAAAAAACAGATAGTTTTTGCTGCATTCCACATCCAAGGTTCTCCAGCCTTAGAGAGTTGCATGCGGTTTAAACTTGTGCACAGTTTTTATTTGGGCTATGCCCAATGTCCAGTGTTTTGAGTTAAACTCAAGTGTGCTCACGTATCCTGAGGCGCAGTGTGCTTTCCAGGCAGAGTTCAACACTGGTACTCCAACGTTACTGATTTATTTTGTTGTTATTCCAAGCCAAACACAGCTATTCTGGCTGGGGCCCATTATCTTATGACCTTCATAGGCTTCAGAAAGTTGTTGAACTTTCTGACAGATATTACCCTCTTAGGCAGCAGCTAAAAAAGCCCCTTTCACTCTATATCATTTTTCTGTGTTCACCCAGTGGCTTAGGTGTGGCTATTTCGATTCCTGGTGAACACACAGTAAGACATATTTTTGAGGGTCAAACAATGCCTTTAAATCTCTCTAGAACTGAGGGAGACCTGAAATCTCTTATTTAAGTTACAGGGGCTCCCAGATGTCTCATAGTCCTATGGCTGACCACAGCTTAGAGACTGCAAACTGCAGGCATAGGTAAAAGAGGGGCCTTGTGCAATTTCAGAGGGAATACATGGTCATCACGGAAAAAAGGAGCCTAATGACGAGCGCTGCATTCGCAGCTGGTGTCCCTGTTCCTTTTCATGGTGCTGCCTGCCCTGTGACCAAGGGCATGTGCATGTGCAGAAGACCCTGGTACCTTGGGGGGATTTGCAGTATTGGCTCTGAACCGCAGACAGTAAGGACGTGTAAAGCAAAAGCCTGCCGCTTCTTTTTCATGTGTGTGGATATTTAGACTAGTCTGAGTGATCACTAAGAATAATAGGATACAAATAAGGGAATGGGACCTTAGGCTGAATAATGGAAAAAAGTTGTAACAAATATTAAGCTCCTAAACTTGAACTATTTGCAGTCACACTGGACGCAGCACTGGAAAATACAGCTGAAGAAAGGATGGAACCAAACTCTGATTTCTGATCCTCAGCTAACAGTACCTCTGCTGTGTATAATAAAGTGGTTTTGGCTCTGAACATGTGAAATAAGATAAAATGGGCCTATTTCCTCATTATATGCAAACCTATTAAAATACCTAAAGTATGACTATAGAGAATGGCAAAGCCTTGCTCTACGTATACTAACTGCCATAAACCTTTTTTTGTCTTTGGTATATTTAAGCAAACCTCTCCGCTGGGTTTTCAATGGGCAGATGCTGTGCAACTTCTAAAACAATGTGCTAGGTGTAGACTCACCCGGTTATATTAACATCTGCTTCTTCAAGCCTTGTCCTTGATGCACTGTGATGTTGAGTTCAAACGTGCGCTTTCTCCAGGCTGATTTCTGCTGCGATTTCCAGGTCTTTGTCTCATATCGGATCATGCCTTAAGATCATGTTATCTTCCCCATGGGCTGGGTCTAGCGTATGAGTCAGGAACGCGAACTGAAGTTTTAATCGATAGGAATTAAAGTAAAAGAATGGAGGAGGGGCTGATGGAGTGGAAATAACTTGGGAAACCTCAGTCTCATCACTTTGCATAGTTTGTGTGTGGTTCACACTGTGACTGTGCTCACGAGGCTATCTCATGAACCACCCCCCACAGCCCCCCCAAGAAGGCTGTGAAGTGATACCGTTGGGCTTTTTGATCCTGAGCCTTAAAGGCAAGAAAATGTAACGCTTCTGGCAAGCTGGAGCCTGAGGGCTAAACATGGTAACAAGCAAACAGGCAGCCCGAGATGCAGTCCCTCTTTATTTATTTATTATGCTTTAATGAGTTGCCTTTTGAGGATGTAATGCCAGGCTAAGCAGCAATGGGTGACAGGGCTGGGATTCTTGTATCATGGCTCATGATGGTGCCAGTTCATCTCCCCTGCAGATTCGTACAGGCCCAGAAGGGAGGGTTGAATCTTTCTTAGTATATTGCATGGTCCTACTCAAAAGATTGCCCCTTCCCCCCAAAAAAACCCAAGTAACCTAAACTCTGTGTCTATGCACAATTTAATGCAGTATTTTACATAGTTTAATTCTGTTTAGCAAGGAAGGGAGGAGAAAAAGCATTAATATTTAGAAGCAATGCCAGTTGAAAAAAAATAGGAGGATGAAATGGTGAAAGAAATTACTAATTCTCTGGCAATGAAGTAACGTCTATATTCTGTGTTATCTGCTACAATGTTATCCATACTAATTAAGAGTTTCTACGAAACAATTCAGTGGAAGGTGGTTGTACTGGGTTGTGGTTAAAACACTATCTCAAGATAGGAGGACCTGGGGTCAGTTCCTGGTTCAGCCAAAGATTTTTTGGATGCTACCCAGTATGTTTCAATTCAAGGTCTCAAAGCTGCTCTCTGTAAAAGAGCAAGTGAGGAGATTATATTTCCCAAGTCCAAGACTATGGTGAGGATGATCCTAATTATGTTTGAGATCTCCAGTGGTGATACAGCCCATGGTAAAATTTACTGGCAAAGACCAATTACAGAAGAGTGAAGACAGAGGATGCGAAGTGCTTTGATAGGTCAGCAATACTGGACAAAGAGAGTTGCAACAGATTTTGTAAGTAAAAATAAGTTATTTGAAGGAGCACTCTGATGCCAACAGGAGCATTACACAGCTTGCCTTCAGGAACACTCTCCTGTTGTACAAAAGTCTAAGTCTCTGTACCTAGATTCAATTTAAAAATTAATTTGCCTTTTGAAAGGAAGGGTTAAGGCTTGAAAATACATTTGCTGTATCCCAGCAAGTAGGTTCACCATTAACAACAAAGACCAAAGACAGATTTTTTTGCATTAGAGAGAACACTTTATTATTTCTCTGCTAACATTCTTTGCTTTCTTTGGAATCCTGCTGAAATGTTTTTGATTGCATACAAGTAGGAGGAGATCAGTTGTCATAAGGTGTGTCATTGTTTCTCATCCCTGTTTATAACTTTCAGTTGTTGCCAGGTCTGATATGCTTCTTTGTGATCTCTGAACGCTGCTTTGATTTCAAAGGGACACTATCAATAGAAACAATCCCCATAGTTTGCACCCTGTTCTTAAGGACATGTTACTGGGAGTCAGATATAATAAGGAGGGCATTTG